>JAIPRL010003156.1:0-49906 GCA_025469235.1 Pemphigus obesinymphae | reverse complement strand
TAAAAGTAGTGTGTTTTTACAAAGACTTCATCGTCGAGCAAAGAAAACTGCATGCTGTGATTAAAAGTACATTTTATATATTTTGTGTTGCCGTACGCGTCCGAACTAGAAACCGGCGCATACGACAATATATATAAGTATATATATATGCAGGTAAATACATACAGATTTATATATATATTTGTATACGTATACTATTTAGGTGTATATAGCCATAGGTAAGTAGGTATATTCCACCGATATATAGGTTTACCGCTAACATACAATTTTGAGAACCCCTGAAATTTTAAAATCTTAACAACTTCTAAAAAAAAGGTTTAAAAAAAAAAAAAAGTTATGAACATTTATTTGGGTAGTGTATAGAATGGATATCAACAAAAAAAAAGTATTTTCATTGACATCAATTTATTTCAGGACCACACGAACCACAATAAAAATTCATTTCAGGAGTCAAAGGGTTAAAGTTTCAGACATTTACAGGAATATTACCTACCTACATTTTCATTAAAAGATATAAATGAATCTGAGTTATGTTTAACGAAATTCTATGTTACAGACATATCACGCACGTATCGTTATATTATTTATATTTCTAATGTGGACAAGACATTTTTTAAATAATTGGAAAACCGAAAAATACCTATACATAATTCATAATACATAATTGATTGTCGACCGTCATATATACAATGAACAAAGATACCATCTGGGCCGTTGGAGAAGATATTACGTAAATAATATTGAAAAGGGCATAGAGAATATTATGAAGGGACAAATATATGTCGGACGGAAGATCAAAAGGTAGGAGTGACGCAGTTTTAGAGGATGTTAAAATAGAGAAGGATTTAAGGTAGAAGATAAATATGTAGAAAACAAGTTGGTTGAATCGCTAGTAGAATTCGAATTAACATTAGCAAGAAAGAGAGATGAACAGGGAGGGATTGAAGAACTTTGTTTTAATTGTTTAACATATTTCCGAAAAAAAAAAAAAAAACAGATAGAAGAGAACAAAGAATAGGTTTTTGATATGATGCTAATAATCAGACATTGAACGGCGTTTACTTTTGGCTCTGAACATTGAAAAAATTAGATAGTCTGATGATAGATTAGAACGCTTAAAAGTTAGGTGCGTTTGATTTTTTTTTAATACATTTTTTAGATTGGATGAACTCCGTTGAAGGAAATTGGGAAGTTCTGCCATACACTCCTCAATCATGGACAAATATTCAGGTTTTGGCAAAGCCTTATGGAAATAAATTCATAATAATCAATAAGAGGCGTCTCTGAATAATGGACATGGACAGGTTTTTAGTAGTCCTCGTTGGTATTTAGCCTTACCTTTGTTATTCAATTAAGTACCTATACAAATAAATGTGTAGTAGCAATTTATTATTTCTTAAGCATATGCATTTATATTTCATACATAAGTATTAAATTTAAAAAAAAAAAAAAATGTTTTAAAATAATTAATAAATAGTTTTTAATAAAGCTTAATTTAGCAGTTACGTATTTTTTGTTTTATTCGTATTTCCAAATGTGGACAACTCTCAATATACAGTATACATTTTATTCAGGTCCATAGATATATGCTACACAAAAGTTTCGCTGTACTCGCTCTAGGGACGAATCAAAACCGAAACCGAAATATATAATATTATGAATCTATATACTGAATCCGAAATGAAACAAAATAAAAATATAATGTAATAATCATAATAGTATGAAATTGTATGTACCTATCTTTTGCAAAATGAGGTAGTTTGACAGACGGATAACTCCAATTCGAGTAATACAATAATATTATATAATAAAGAACAATCGGGTGGATTGTAATCCGTAAGTGAAACGAAATTTTACAAAAAAAATTCTTCAAAAATAAAATTCCAGGCAAAATTTTAAACAATAGCTGACATGTAGCAAGTATATAATAATATACAATGTACTTCAGAGGTAGTATACAAAACCCATATGACTAAACATAAAAAAAAACCATCATTATCATGGTTTTAATTAATCCTTTAGTCTTAGTGAGATAAAACTATTTATAGGTAAAAAACAAAATAGACTTTCATAATATGAATATATTATATTCTCAATATTCTATGATAATAATATTATATTTCACTGTAAAAAAATATATATATTTTATTTGTATGAACTTATAAATATTTTTATTTGTTATAATTTGATTATTTTTAGCACATTTATTGCCATATTCAGTTCCATTCCGTTCTCTAGATTAATCGTATTTTATAAATAGGACAAGAAAATTTTCATAATTTAACAAGGACGTGCATAATTGAATTAATATTTAAATTAGCTTTTACTTGATAAGCTAATTTAAAAAGTTTAGTTGTAGTTTACTTATAAACTCGAGTAGTTAAAATTATGTACTATATACTTATCAAATTCCTTAGTTATAAAAATACCCGTGAATACGTTTATTAGGTACTAATTTACAATTTATAATTTCATTGGTTTCAAAAACCAAAGCATTTTTTATTACAAAAACACGCCGAAAAGTGGAATTTATTATCTATTTCATTATTTTAGGCATTAATTTTTGTCTAAAGTTATTAACTCTTATTACGTCATCTATAAGTATTATAAAAATGTAATGAAGTTTTTAAAGTTTTCGTAGTTTTCCTCTATATAACCATGAACGTGTTACTCAACTACAACGGGTTGTGCTTTTGTCATACAACCTAAATTTTCGGTAAATTGAAACAGCTGCAATTTCAAGCCTCCTCGATATATTCGAATATTGAAGTATCAATGTAAATAAATGATTTCTTAAATAACATATTCCCGGATTATACTCATTTTAATTAAATAATACAATATATACTTATTAAGACAATGAATTAATTAACATATTATTTATTAATAATAATAATTTATATATATTTTTTATATTTATTTATATAAATAATTTATTATTAAATTATAACACAAATACTACGATATTGTTCTAGTTGATTTTTAGTAGGTAACATTGAATTTCATACCCGTAAAATATATATTAATTTTTACTTAAATTCGAAATATTATTTCTAACGTATTTAAATGACTAAAATGTTTAAAATATAAAATTAAAAATATATTTCATATAGGTATTATTTTCAAATCGTTATAATACGTTACCATATAATATTAATAAAAATAAACTATATAGGTATGTATAATGTAAATTATATTTTTTGTTTTTCCACAAAATTGAAAACATATTTTCTAATATTTCTTTATTATTATTATTATTATCCATAAATATTGGATACTTAACCATTAGATTTTTAAATTATTTGCAGAAATTCTCAGTTAATCATTTTCTATATATATATATTTGTATATATACATATACTTTTCATCATATAGTAAAGTTCTCCCTCCATAATAATTCATTTATTTACCAAAAAAAATAATAATAAATCGATTTTATATATTTGAAACATCCTCACAATTATTGCATGCATTTGATAGTAGAATCGTAATATAATTGTCTGATAAGCCTTTTATTTCTTCATCAGAAGGAAATGTATCATTAATCCAAGCTTTATATTCGGCAACTAATTTATTTGGAATTTGTTTTTAAATATTAGAAGTCAGAAAAGTTATATTTTCCTTTTAATTGTCTAACTATATTTTCTATATTTAAATATATTCTATACAAAAAAAAAATGAATTTTTAAATTAAAATTCAGTCGTCAGGCGAAATACTTAAGTGTAGCTCTGTAAATATTTCACTTTCAGACATCATATCATTAATCTCATATCTAAAACAACAAGAACTTGAGGTATGCTTTATCCCATGTACAACTATAAGAGCCAAATTTCTTTACAGATTAAGTTTTCAATTTATCATATTTTGGCGTTGAGTTACTTGTAGAATTATTTATATGTATTTCAATTTATCACTCATTTATACATCCAATAGTGACGTACACTGTCAAATAGTGAGGCTCCAACACTTCAAAGTCCAATTGAATCAAACTCGAAACCATCCAAATTGAAATCCTAAGAATAATTTAAAAAATCTCCCTAAATTGTCACAAATAGTACCATAAATAACTCCACTTGTCTTAAAATACTTTAAGAAGCTTTCGCTCAATTATTCATTTTCAGCATATTCGTCTATTTTGAATTCTCAGATGCGCATACTGTCCTACATGACAAATTTCGGCCAATCGATTGGTCCAACATATAAAATAATACTCAACCAAATTTCACTCAAGCCATAACATTTCTCACAATTCTTCATAGACAGCAGCCTGAAAATATTCCACAAACTACTGGACGTCGGTTTAGCATTTGCCATTTACCATCTGAGATCAACACGCATTTCTTCAAAAAAATGCAAATACTTCTTCCAAAAATGAAAAAACAAACATCATGTCATTATACACAAAATAACATTATGAACTTTGATGTTAATTAGCTTCTGTTGATTATTTATAAACAATTGAAAAATAATCAAAATATTTTAAAAAAAAAATAGTACATAGAACCTTAAAAAGGTGTTTAGCTTAAAAGTTGGGTACCCAGACATAAGATTATTATTTATTATTATACATTATGATTATTTATTATTATAGGTAGTGTTATTATCAATAAAAGGTGAATGTTTTAATTTGTATGTTACGAAACCAAAAGGACCATAAATATTCTAAGCCTTCATATATTTATGTAAAAACGGAACACTATATTATTACGTACAATAATTATATATTATACGTAATACAAACATGAGTCTAATCGCGTAGCGTTCGATATAAATCCCAAAACAGGTGTGTTAATTCAATACAGGTGTGTCACGATATTCATGTTTTTTTTTTCCACGATATAATAATCTTTGCTACTTTGACGTATCCGAAGAAACACTATTGCCACTATTGTGTGATGGTACATAATTTTCCATTATGTGTTACATTTTAACCGTATGTTTTATCTTGAGAATACAATAGGGTTTCGTGTCTAAAAATTATAAACTCAAAAATGAATGATTAAATCGTCTATTCTATTTACGATTGGAATATAATAATACAACAATATGTAAAAACATTGTTGCCAACTGCTAAGGCATAATTAAAAGGACACGCGACCTATACTTTCTGCCGCCGTCTATGTAACAAATAAACGTTACGCAGAACTCAGAGGCTCTGATCATAAATTAATTTTTAATGAAAACCCCGTCAAGACTGGATAGTAACGAGTTAATCTATAGCCGTGTCTACACTGGAATAGTACTCGGCCGAATTACTAAAACAAGTTGCTAGTTTTCTTACACTTGCGAAATTTGAACAAATATTCCAGTACGGTTTCTAGTGAAAATTTTAGTCGAGTAAATAAAAATGGTTTCTATATACTCGTACTAGGCCGTGTAGACCCTTTCTGACTTTAGTCGAGTAACGATTCTTATAAATTCCGATGTCATCATGCAGTTATCATATAGAAAATAATTTTTTTACATAATCAGTTATTATTTTGTGATTCAAAATTCAAATATTATATTGTTTTTTACGATTGACAGAAATATCAGTTATCATATATCAGATAATCCATATAAATATCGTTTGTCTAACTAGCTTCTTACCCTTCGTATTCCTTTTATTTTGTTTTTCATTTAAAACTTTCAATATTTCTTTGCATAATAGTTGCACTACAGTCTTTGTCAATTTATAAATTAATAGTTTTTGGTTTGCCATTTCAAAAAAAGTTTTGCAGAACCTACCTAATAGTTCTCATTTTTAAATAAGAGGTATCATCACCAAGAATAGAAACACAAAAAATATGTGAAATAGGAAAAATTGGTAGGTATAATATTATATACTTGTATAACTGTAAACACTAATAACCTATAAACGACATATTTTTATTTTTACTTTGGTTCTACTAAATATACTACTAGAATGAAAAACGTGTATCTTTACTATACAGTGTATAGACAGAAATTTAGTACTCGATTTCGCAACTTCCTTTGGTAACTCGACCGAGTACTATTCTAGTGTAAGCCTGGCTTATAGCTTAGAAGCTCAAGTCATAAATTATTTTTGAAAATAACTCTTAAATTAACGAGTTACTTTTATTATATAGTAATGAAATAACTCAATGAGTTGCTTTTTTAACAGTATAACGTAACATACAAACATCTTAGAAATACGAAAAAAGCCAAATAATAAATATTATCTAGTCCCATGCATAGTCAAATTTTGATACAGGTACTAATTTTCTTAAAATTTATTTTAATAAATTAAAAATATATTGGTTTTTAACACCTCATAAAATGCATTTTAATTCACACATCAAAGAACAGATAATAATAATATTATAAAGATAATATAATCGCCGATAATTCTGTTTTCTTAAATTTATTTTTGTTGATATAACGAAATAAAAAAAAAATAAAAAGGAAATACGAATGTAATATATATATATTAATTTATTTTAAATAAATATAAACACAACAACAATAAAAATTAAAAAATTGATATTCACGTGGGGGCTTCATTTATAAATTATTTTTAAAATGTATTTAAATATTTTTCAATTGTTTGATTTTTCAGTTTTCGTGAAATTTCCTAAAACTATCCATATAGACTTATTTAAAAACAGGTGCACTGTCACCTTATATCCTCTTAAATTTTAGCATTTTAGGCCATGTTTGACGTTTAATGGCTATAATTAAATTTAATGAAAAAGAAATTTTCAATCAAATTTCATGATATTTTTGTAAAATTTACATTTTATTTTTATTTTACAATTGATTTTCAGAAAAATACGTTCAATTATGAATTTTTTTAAATAGCTTTAAAAAATATAGAACTTATTTTTATCTAGATCTGCTACCTTTGTAGTTTTTTTTTTTGCTTTTGGTTTTTTCAGTTTTTAACATTATCAAACTAGAAAAATTATCATATTATATTCAAATAAAGAAGCCAGACAGTAAGGGTAGAAAACACTTTGCTCTCCGGATAGGCTATTCTTATTGAAACTTACGGTAGAACCAAGTCAGTCTTAGTCTTGTAGCTTTGGTTTTTTGTAATTTTGTATTTACTGCAAAACAAAGACCGTACTAATACTAGTAAGTCCAAGATTTAACTATTACTGACAAAACTGAAAGCACAACTGTTATGCAAAACCAAGATAATTACTAAGACTTGTAATCCAATACTAAGACCTGCAGGACTAAACTGCAAGACTTGCAGTCTTGCTTTTAAATAAAATACAATTTTAATATATTTTAAATTTATAAAAATTAATTAATTGTAGGTATTATATAATTTTTGTTACGTTTAGTGTCATAATAATTTCTGTTGCATTTACTCATATATTTTATGCATTAAAGTATCGTGGGTGAAGCTGCGACGGGTAACCCACTATATAATACCTACCCAAAAGGAATTGCACACTCACAATTTTTTTTCCGGCAACACCGAGTAATTCAGCTAGTACTATACTGTATATTATATTAATATTACACGTCAAATTTATAAATTTTTTTTTATATGAGTTTTTAATTTTCATTTAATTTTTTTATTTTTTATTTTAATTTATTGTTTGTATTTTGATACAGTACCTAATAATAACTATTATTATTATTAGTATAAACATTTTATTTATTATTTAACTCACTTTAATAGTTATAAAATACTAACCTCATAAGTATAGATAGCTAAAATATTATAAAAAATGGAAAATAAATATGTTGTATAAACTATATTTAAAATGTTAAATGTACTTGTTTTTTTTTTTTTTTGTTATTGGCTATACTCTTTCCCCGAAATCATCCCTAGGTATAATTTTGATGGAGGGCCAATATTCACACAGTAAGTGGTAGGCTCTGTTCCCTCAAAGTCACATACAATAAAATTTAGTATAGTATCATGGAATTCTTATCACGTTCACTATTATAGCCCTCTCCTCTACTTATCGTTGTCTTTCCTCCATTTTTTTTAATGACAAAAATGCATTGAATCATGGTTCAATCATGAATTTATTTTTATGCATTTTGGTCGGGTTGAGTAGCCTCTTTCTCACACCTTCATCTTCTGGAAGTAGATCCAAGTGCGGCCCACTCAGTAGATCTTCCGCGTCCTATATGCGTTATTTATATACGTATTATACATATACGTTTTCATTCCAACGTGGACAAATTAAAATTATATGTTTTGCGTGCCTCTGGGCTCTAAACAGTAGACACACTTTGGGTCCAACGCCTTGCTCCTCCTGAAAACAATTGTGTTTTGTGAATGATTACCTATTAATATATATTATTTATTACAAATAATTATACTTACATACAATATATCTTTAACTTAATAACTTAAAATTACATTTTACATAATTAAATCATTATATCTTTTTGGTATTTTACTCTCTCTCCTAACCCTTGTAACATAATTTTTGGGTAACTCTATTTTTTTTTCTATTGTTTCTTCTACATCTATCTTGCTTTCATTTTTAGATTTTTATATTAAATTCATCGTAATTTTGAAATTATTTTTTTTAAATCCTTCCTATATCTTTGTATTATCTGATTTTTGTATTACATGCCCACTATGAATGATTTCGGATTTGTATGCTTTCCAATAACCTTGCTCCATGTTTTCCTTCTTCTATCTCTAACAACTACATTGTCTTTTTAATTTAATTCTGTTAAATCTCTTACTCTCATATTATAATATGTTTCATTTATATTATTTTTTAATTTTAACTTATGACTCATGCCTTCATTTACAAAATTTAGGTACCTGTTGAAATGCAAATACAAAATTTTTAAACCAAAAGAGGTAAGACGTTTTCCGGAAAAAAGTGACTTCCAGTAAGAAACAAGTCAATTTAAAAAACCGTTATAATTTGTGATTGTACTAAATGCTGAGAAAGAAATTGTGTTGAGGCATGTGATATGTGGTAAGTGATGAAGATGCGGGATATAGAGTTAAGACGGTAGTTTAGAACTAGGGTAGCCGACTCTAAATAGTTAGGAGAGAAAGCGATGGAGAAAAAGAAGATATATTTTGTTGAAAATTCCAAGTTATTAGTTGCATTATTAATATGATAACAAAAAAATAACTATAATCAATTTTGACAAAATCATTCTTTTACGATTTTTTTTTTTAGTAGGTACGCATAATAAAAAAAAATTAGAAAAATCAAAAAAAAAACTCTCTAAAGTAGCAATTAGACTCAATTTTCTATCAGAAAATTTATAAGCATGAAATATTTGGAGCCTAATCCTTTCAGCAGCATATTTGGTTATAGACGTAAAAATAAAAACAATCAAAACTTAGTAAATATAAAAACACATAATATTCTAAGATCAATACCTATACTTATACGTTACTTCACTTAGAATTTAAAATCAGACCTACATTTTGGAATAAGATGAATTTAGTCCCATGAAAGTTCATTGGAGAAACGAGATAATGCCAAAAATGGGACAATCACATTAGCTGCAGTCTTGTATAATATTTGAATAGAATTAGTATTTGAATACTATTGTTTAAATTAAATTTTTAATTATTTTAACGGTGTATTTATTTTAAGTATATTTCATAAAATTGAAATACTGAAAAACCTCAGTTTTATATAATTTTTCAAATAGTATAGATTTATCTATATCTACAGAATACTGCAGCAGGAAAATATATAAACCTTAAAAACACTTAATGTGTACATATTAAATTGATATACTATTTTCTAGCAAATTTAATTATTATTGAATAGTATTTACACACACATTACCTATGTACATTTATATTATTTTAAATATTTTCTTACAAGACTATGCCCGTTATACAGAGACAGCAATCGTGGGTGTGGCGCTTTCTCAAAAATTATAATATTATAAGATGTACGGGTGCGAATAACCGATTAGATTTTCAATGCGCAGTTTTTTAATTTATCACATAGTTATTATATAAGCGTTATTACACAGAACGTAACCATATTAATATTAATTAATTTTTAAAATTGCAATTACTCAAAATACGTTCGTTTTACATGTATAATATTATGTACTTTTCATTGCATATTTTATGATACAAGAGAATAGCGCAAATGGGTTTACTTGGCCGTCATTGATTTATTACTTTTTATATTATATAAATTATACTATTTATATTATTACAATTTATAACAGTGTGTTTTTATAAATTATAATTAACACGTATAAATTATTGAATTTTAAATGCATACATTATGTATTATTATGGCCATCGGGTAACCAGAAATTTTAATTATTTTCAATACTCGTATACAACACTCTAACAGGTACACCTAATACTTATACCTATAGAAAATAAAAATCCACAACAAAATATATTCGTGATTAAAACAATAAAATAATTTTAAAAAAAGTTCTGGAGTACAGGTGCAGGTAGATGATGTTGATCCATCGTATTTTTGATTCTGAAGAGTAGATAATAGATATCTATATGTTATATTTTAGATTTTAAAATAAAGATAAATCATTGGGTTTGAAAATCGATTCATAACAAAGTTCAGAATTAATGAATTGTGTATGTTTGTAAATATGGTAATATACTAATATATATTATAAAATAATTAAATAACGATTTATTATTATTATAAATCATATAAATATTTGGTAATACAAGAAAAAAATTCTCGAAATTATTATTTTCTAAATTATACATTTTCAAAAAGTTCCAGAAGTCTCAGTGCACCTCAAATTTCTAATTTTTATTAGGAAGAAATCGAAGGGAAAAATTAATTAATATTAAAATAAATTCCTAACATTTGAGGGAAGGGACTCAACTATATTCAGTTCGATATTTTATTCATATTGAACACTATTTCTGCAACTATTTTTCACTTGAACATTATTATACCTATTGGACATAATATAAGTTTCTAAATGTAGCGAGAAAGTTATTGTAGACTTTGCCATTTACAATAACGTTTATTTTTATTTTTTTTTTTTCATTTCTGAAAAGAACTTTTTTCCAAAAGAGTTACACTTATATATACTCATTAAAAGTAGTCTATTTGATTATTTGATCTAGGTTGTACTTATTTTACGATTCTCAACTTTTTCAATAAACACGTATAGAAAAACCACCTAAAAAATGATAATTTATTTCTTCATGATTTAGAAAATTTTGACAACTATAAGTTTATATAGAGTAAATTACCATTATATTAATTAAAAATATATTTTTTTTACAAATTTTTGAAAATCACGTATTTTAAAAGTCAAAAGACTAGAAAATATTTTATTTTTTGTTAATTAAAACAAATAAAGTTATAAACTGAATAATTTTTTACTAAATTATTAACTGTTATAATTTATCAATAATTATAAATAATTACATTACATTAATTATTTTTAATCCACTCCTGTTTAATCCTTTGAACAGTAAAGACGTCAATTGACGTTTTTTTTATTAGTATTTCTTATAGATTAAAAACATCAATTGACATTTTTCTATAGTTTCTGACTTTGACGGATATTTACGAAAACTCAGTTGATATTATTAATGTAAATGTTAAAATTATATATATTCTGCTATCATCTGTTGGCTATGATAAGAAAAACAAAATTATTTTAAACATATATAGAAAACGTCAAGTGACGTCATTACTTTAAGTAAAATACCACTATATTTATAAAAACAATCCAATCTCTGAAATCACTCGTACAAAAATTTTGTACTAATTAAATGATTTTAAATTCTATTCCCATTTTAAATTCTAGGTTTAGAAAGAAATTTATTTATTTTATATTTACATTTATTATTTATTACACATTTTGTATTTTTATGTATGTATACAGTGTACATATATTCAGAAAAAAAATAGGGAACGAGTTTTCGAGTAAATAAAGCTTAACGATGATAAAAAATATAATAGTTTGCACCTACTTTAAATATATAACTTTTCGATATCCTCATATATTTCTGAAGTGTAAAGAAAAACTATAACGAAACATTTTTAAAAATGGAAAAATAACAAATAAATATATTATGTATTCATGTATTAATATTTTTTTTAACTGTATCTTATCTATCAGAAAAAGTGAAGAAATACCATTGATTATAAATACTCGATTTCCTATTTCAGTCGTCTCAGGTTATATTAATAAATATTTGTAAAGATAAAATTTTAAAACTTAATAACTAGCGTGGTGTGTATTTAATATTTGCCTCTATGATTCAAAAGTATTTAATACATTTTTTTGGTGTATTCTCATTAGTATTTAAATACTTTTCTCTGTGTATCTACATTCATTTTAAAAGTATTTTTGCAATATTTTATAACATAGTATCTTATGTATTATCTGTTGAACGATTTTTACGTGGATATTTTTACTAGATATTTCGACCTCCATACATTTTTTTTTTTAGGATATAATACGGGACAAATTTGAAATAAAATTAGGGTTTTGCGAAAAAAAAACCTTTTACATGACGGGGAAACATGTCTATACGTCAATTGAACACTGCAATCCGTGTGCGCGTGTGAATAATGTGCTGGGAAGCAGAAATCAGACGCGTACAAAACTGGTATATATATATATATATATATATCAAAATGTAATTGTTTTCAGTGATTGGCGGCGAGGTGTTATTATGAATATTATAGTGTATACAGTGTGTCCCAAGTTATAATAGTAACACATTGGGAACGAAAGGCGTGTCGAAAATTTCATTACTGGTGGCACGATGATGAGATGGTGAGATGAGATGACATATTAATTATTAATAAGTATAATAATTGTGCAGCATAGACGACTGACGAGAGGTAAGATTTGAGAGAGCCTGTAATTATTATACGTGAGTTTTTAAATTGTATAACACTTGTATTAGATTATAAACAACCCGATTGGTTTTACAAATATTTAAGTATACATTATTATTATTTTAATCTGTTTACACGCATATAGTTTACAGGTAAATTATAAAAGTAAAGTACAGTAAAATGCTCTTATACAAACACTTTTTTAATTGAAAATGTTATCTATGCATTATAGCGTAAACACATTGGGGAATAGGGTGACTTAACCTCTAAAAATGTATGATATTTGAATACATGAAAAATTATTTATGGTGTATTATGGAATATTACTATACGACTGTTTTTTTTTTTTTTTTTGTTATCGTGATATTTTATAATAAGTATTATAATAGATTATAAGGAAATTGTTCCAAAATGATGTAGTTACTGTAATGTATAAAGATGGTATTCTACTCACACCGTGTCATGTATTCTATGTCGACCATGTTTGTATTTTATTTTATTTTTTTATTAATATTACGGTTTCAAAACCTTTATATAGGGATAATATATTTTATATACAAACATTTTTTTTAATTTAGTTACAATTATTAATAACGGTTACAGCTTCAGTTTTCACCAAACTCTTTTCTATGGTTTCCCATAATATTATATACATCAAAGTCCATCAAGATAAAATGTAATAATACATAATCGTAAACCACAATCAAACATACGGTGAGTTGTGAAAAGTAGAACAATGTTCTAACTGGTAACCTGTGGTAACAGGTTTAACCACGATTATAAAAGCACTATTATTATCTATTTTTTATCGGTCAAATTGTTGAAATAATACGGTTATGGTTAAAAACATTCTGGGAACTTAACCGATTAGTTTACTGAACGCCATCTTTTAAAATCCATTATTTTAACCGTTAACCAAATAAATTTGAATCTTTTATACCATTATTATATTAAATATTATTATTTATAACAAAATATATACTATTTTGTAAAATAGATTTAAAAAGTGTTAAACTTGGCAGGCCTGCAATGCGAACAGAGTCCCCTGACTGTGTTATATCAGTATATATACACTCAAAAATAATGTACGTGAGCCAGATCCCCTAAATGAAAGACGTTTAAAACCAACATAATTCATAACTCGTATGTACATATAATTCTTTAACACATATTATTTTATGTCAATAACACTTGGTTACGAAAACAAAATAATAATAATAAAAATACAAATAAAAATAAAATAAAATAATTATTTTTGACTTACGACTCTTACACCATGCACTATATGATTCTGTAATGCATGGTATGAAGATCTTAAGTCCATAACGCATGGTGTAAAAATCATAGGGAAGTTACCGGCTTACCGAGTTTTAGGATTTCTACCGGCCCAAAAAGAGCTTTCGCCCTTTTAAAAAGGCTATTAAAGGCCAATCTGGCCCTGCTTTATACCAGTGTTTTGAAAAAACGACGTTCATGAACGCACGTTCATGCGTTCACTTTCATATTTTGGAAACGACACGCGAATGCCACTCGTTTCTGACGAATAGAACGTGAAGGTGAATGTTTTTAAGGAATATGAACATTTTTCAGGAAATTCAAATTAATATAAAATATATTTCTATTTCGCTATATACCCTATTAGATTTAAATAGAATTATACAAATAAAATACCCAAAAGTCCAATTCGCTGTAGGCCCACCAGAGAATGAAAACGATAGTTTCTATGAATCGGCATTTTTCGGTAAATATATAAGAAAAATGTATGTTTTGTTAAGGAGCCGCAACACCAACGAAAAATCAACCTAAAAGCGTAACAAAACTGTGGGACTTTAAGAAGTCGGATATTCAATTCTGAAAACTGTTTTAAATTCATCAGTTTGTATTCGAGGAATCGATCGAGACGTTTATATATTTTTTAATTTTTTAGCCGTGTTATTTATTTATCATTGAAAATCGAAATTTTTAAACATTGATTACATTTTAATGTTTAGTAATAAAGAAGAATACCTCGGTCGATCCCTAGAAGACAGGCCGACACATTCAAATCTGTTTACAGGTTGTAAATCCTACTTTCCAAAGTTTATTGGTCTTTTAGGTGGAAATTTCGTGATCACACAACAATAAAAAAAAACGATACGGGCACGGGGCTATTTTTAGATTAATCTTAAAATGTACTTAAACGTTTCTAAATCATTAGGTTTTTCATATTTCTCGAAAATTGCCATACAGAACCCGTTGAAAATGACAGTAGGCCCAATAATAATGAATTAATTAAAACGAAACGACCATATTATGCAGACGAGAAGGTATCGATTTTTTTTATTTTTTTTTTTTTATTGAAAATGTGTGTCCCTTTCAAATACGGTTGAACGCGAAAGCGAACGAATTGAATTTTCACGCGAACGTGCATGCGATATTTTGAATATATTTGTACGGGAAAACCGCGTGTGAAACACGAATTCACCCTGTACTGTATTACGTTACTATTACGCGCATCGAGTTATAAAATAATAATAATAATACGTCGTCGTCGTCGTCGTCGCGAACACATAATATTATTATTATAATGTATATACGCACGCACGTGAATCGGTGGCGGCCGGGGGCGATGTGTCGGCGGCGGCGGTTTCGATTACAAGGCAGGCGTTGATTTCAATTACCTCCCTAATTACCGTCGTGTTTTCTCTCTCACACACACACACATACACACGAAAACACATCATCGTGCCGTCGTGTGTAGTCGTAAGATCGCCGCGCGCCGACAAACGACGCCGAGATGATGACTCGCGCCGCGGTAGTGTAAAGGTATTACCAGAGGCGGTGGAGAGACGGCGATAATATAGGTTAGGTTAGATAAAGACAATGGACATAATATTTATATATAATGCTTGTATATAATGCATGTATATAATACATGTATATATATATATATATATAATGCATGTATATAATACATGTATATATATATATATATATATATATATATATATAATGCTTGTATATAATACTTTTATATATATATATATATATAAATGCGCGTGTACGGGAGAGGTGTGCTGATGATAAACACTGCCACGCTCACACCTCAATCTACCGGGTGTAATAACATTATACAGGCACATATAGTGAATAATATTATATATACGTACGTTTTTATATACGACGGCGAATTAAAATGCACTAATGACGGACGTTTTCGGATACGGTGTGTACAGGCGTGACCGCCGGCACCTGTCCTTTAACGCGTAAATATTACTCTAACCCCCCCCCCCCGTACAAGACGTTGTACGCCTCCCACGCGCTACACCGCGTAATATACATTGCGTGTACCGCCGTGGGTGGGGGGGGGACCGCGCATATCACGACCAGTCCCCCCCCCGGGCCTCGTTGTCCGTTCCTCGTGTCCGCCGCCGCCGCCGTTATCTCGACGTTCGATCCGGAAACGGCCGGGGCAGATGACGGGGAAATTCGAGATCAAAAATTGTAAAATGGCAAACGGGGAATATTTTAAACACAATTCGTGCGAAAAATGGGAAATTTTACTATTGCAAATTTTTACATTTGTTACGGTTACGTTCACGATTCAAAATATTAACATTTTATATCGAATTCGATGAATTCCGTTTATAACGACCACGGGGTTATTCTGTAGTTATTCTATGAAGACTTGCGATAAGACGTCATACGTACATTTTTTTAGAAAATCGCCAAAAACTCGTGTTATCATCACATATTGATACGGTGTTAATACATAATAGTGTAGGTATTAAATTAATTCCAGATTTGTTATTTAATTTATACATTTATATTTTATTTATTACTATTATATTTCCATTAATTATTATTTTTAGTAGTATTTTTTGACAAAAAAAATAGTATTTCAGAACAAATTGTTTAAGTATTTATACTATTTGCCATTCGTGTCATATTCAGATTTGATAATTCGAGACCCGAGCGAAGCGAAGGGTCGAGTCCACGAATTAAAGTATATTATCTTGATTCGTAGTCGTGCTTTAAAATATAATAATCAAAATAAAAAGGGAAATTTAGGACTTACAGTAGGAAATTTTGATACCATCACTGCCTGGACATCATTCTCCGCAAAATCGTTTGGTCTAAGGTCGAACAAAACGGCGCACGGTGTTTCCAAATCAAAATAAGCCGAACAAAATGTTTGAATTGCTGCCGATATTTTTGTAGAACGTTTGTTTTGTATAAGTTTTACGTGCGTGAAGTTGCCCCCCCCCCACTTTGTTCAAATGAATCCAAACTGGCATCAAAATTTAGCAACTAAATTGCCACTTTTTGCAACCTCAAAATAAAAATTTGCAACTTTATACTTTTTTCAAAATCGGCTTTACAAAGTTGGGGGGGCCAACCTCACGCAGCCCCCCCCCCACTTTGTCCGATCGACTCCAAACTGGTGTTAAAATTTCGCAACTATTTTGCAACTTTTTACAACCTCAAAATAAAAATTTGCAACCGATTATTTTAGCCTTTATCGATGATTTAGTAAAGGGGACCAGCCCCCCCCCATTTTGTCCGATCGACTTTTTGTGAAATAAAATCTAATTTATTGAGCTTACTGTTATATTAATAATAATACTTCATATAAATTATTTGCTTTCAGATTTATATTTTCTGGTATTGTTTCCTATGGAACTGATCATTATGTAGCAATGATTAAAAGAATAAATGGAAGTTGGAATACATAATGATCTTCCAAAAAAAATCACGAAATTAAATCGGGGAGATACTAAAGTAAACCCTCATTTAGTTATTTATATTAAAAGTAATGTAGGTATTATTAAGTATTTACTTATATTTTAGTATTTTAGACTGAAACAAGCTTTTAATTACGAAACATGGATAAAATATTTTTACAAACCTAGGTATTTATGTATTTTTTTTTTCTATAAAAATAAAAAATTTTGATAAAATAATATTAAAAATGTTTAAGTTAAGCGTTTGGAAATAAAAGAATGTTTATCTTATAGTTCATTATGCATAAACTACAATATAATAAATAATATTGTATAGGTTGATTATTTAAAGGCATCTACTAATACTAACATTAATATAGTATTACAACAATATATATTATTATATTTAAAAATAATTTCTATCTACATAAGTTCTGGTATATAACTATTAATAATAGTTGAAGTTGGTTACCATTGATGATGTTGTATCGATAATATTATAACTTTCATTTTATTATTGGTTATAATTAATGTAAAAAGAAAAGTTAATAACAAAATATATTTATTTTACCAATTGGCGGTAGGTAAATTATTTTACATTAATTAATGTATAATATTGTTTCAACTTATGATTATTTATAAAATTAACATTACATGGCGTTAATTTAACCACATGTTTTTAGTAAAAATTGATTTTAGTCCTGATATTCGAGAGTGAGTTTGATATGTTAAATGGGTCCATGGACTGTACCTATGTTTAATTATTTTCAATTTTGTATTATTAGTATTTATTAATATTTATTATTTAGGTACCTATTATAGTTATTTGATTTGATTTCATGAGATGTTAGAAGTGAACTAACCAAAAATTCTCCATTCCAGCAATATCTGCATACGGCTATGTTAGTACCTATAAATATAATTTTATTAGTTCTTATTTTTTTTTTTTTGTTTTTTGATAACCAACAAATTTTCAAGTGTCGGAAATATATGTATTGATATTAAAACAATACTCTGTTTTTATCACCTAATGTTTTTTTTTATATACAGTAAGCTCAATAAATTAGTTTTTATTTCACAAACAGTTGATCGGACAAAGTGGGGGGGGGCTGGCCCCCTTTACTAAAACATCGATAGGGGGCTAAAATAATCGGTTGCAAATTTTTATTTTAAGGTTGCAAAAAGTTGCAAAATAGTTGCAAAATTTTGACACCAGTTTGGAGTCGATCGGATAAAGTGGGGACTGGCCCCCTTTACTAAAACATCGATAGGGGCTAAAATAATCGGTTGCAAAAAGTTGCAAAATAGTTGCGAAATTTTGACACCAGTTTGGAGTCGATCGGACAAAGTGGGGGGCTGCGTGAAGTTGGCCCCCCAACTTTGTAAAGCTGATTTTGAAAAAAGTATGAAGTTGCAAATTTTTATTTTGAGGTTGCAAAAAGTTGCAATTTAGTTGCTAAATTTTGATACCAGTTTGGATTCATTTGGACAAAGTGAGGGGGGCCAACTTCACGCACGTATAAGTTTTACGGTGCAAAGATAGGTACCATCTTTATTGAAAACTCGAGACCGGAATCATTGTTTTTGAAATTACGGGAAAAAATAACCATAATACGCGACGTTGACAAAATCGCATTTCGAACATTGTTAATCATCATTTTTTTTGTAGTTTTTTCTGCCGCATTAAAAAAAAAACCGTCGAGAAAATTTAAAAATAACCTACTTAAAGTACTGAATAAATGTCGTTTTCCATCAGAAAAGATGCTATATGTGTACAAAGCGGAGCACTCCTTTTGATCGGAATTTTATACACGAGATGAATAATTAAAATAAATAAACATCATTCTAAAACCACTAAATCTCTCGCTCCGTTAGAATCTAAAATTATTTGCTAATTTATACATTAATAATTTATAAATTGAATATGTATATATTATATTATATCTTAAAGTTTTGCTCATTTTGTTAGATATCATCTTCGTTATCTATAGGAAGACGATTGATATCGAAATAACACTGCGTAAGCTTTTGACGTCTATATAATTATTTATTTAGATTGATATTACCTAAGAAATAATTATGCAAAATGTTTAATTAAATGTAAGATATTAGAATATGAAAACATAAAAAAATAAAATAAACAAAACATCGACATTTTTTTGTTGATTATAATTTAAGCTTTTTTTCCATATGAATTTTTAAATTTGGGCTTTTTCCCTCTAAATTTATATTTGAGTTTTTTTGTGGGCTTATTTTTCTTTGGCTTAAGTTCCTGTTACTCTACAGAATAGATGTATGGTTCATCAATTTTTGATTATCGGAATTTCCAACCAAAAAATTCGTATTTTTAAAAAACGTCTAAAACATGTAAAAAAAACATAAAAAAAAAGAGTTTTTTTTTATACTTTTTAAAAAAAAAACATTTTTTTTTTTAACCCTGCATAATGTCATACCTACAATACAAATTTAATATTTTAATAAAAAAATTAATTTATCTAGGAAATTTAACACATTAAAAAAATTTTTTTTGTTCTCTTTATTAAAGTTTGAATGAAAAATATCCACAAAGTTATAGAGTACCTATATATACTAAACCGCATAGATTGAAAATATAATAAAACTGTCCTGATATCCTTATCACTACTTTTTGGAAACGCCCATTACAATAAAAATACACAGATTTTTATACTGCACATTCTACTTTCTATACTTCTCTTTCTATTTCTATAGTATAGAAATCTATGTAACAAATATAATAATTATTACTCTTAAATAATGAATTATCTATGAAATCATAGAAAACAACACTACTAAATTCTAAGGGAGCCCCCCTTATATGTGCTACTGTCGAAGCAGCGTTGAATACAGATAACATTAGAATAGTGTACAGTAGAAGTGGCAAACGACCTAAATTAGCAGTTTAAAGCTTAAAAATAAAAAACTTTATTACCCATTTACTTACCCATCTTTGTAACAATAAATGATAATTAAAATAACAATAAATATATTCGTTCTTGTAATTTTATTTATCATAATACCAATTGGCAACTCGTGGTAATAATATTAATAATACCCTCCCCTCACGACTCACAATTAAAACCTTAATTTATGTTTTAAATCTAAAAATGCATGGTTAACGGGAGGTAATCTTTAAATTTCATATATTCATAGGTATTCACCGACCGTCCCAAAAGCTATATTACATAATATTATATCTTCTCTTGGTATTTTTTTTTTTTTTTTTGTTTATGTATATTTAGGTGTCCATGTATACCTCTATATTATGTATATATATATTATAATCGCTCCGGGATTTATTCAATTATAATTTTGAATATTCCCTTGGCTCGCGAGAGAAGCATAATTCTGGTGCGGGAAAATGAGAAATAATGTCCCTCTAAACCGTTTTATTAATAATAAAACAATACAAAAACCACGCTAAGCGAGTTAACTTTTTTAATACCTTTAATGTTTTTAATTTTTTTTTTTTTTTGTGGTTGAGGAAGGGGGGAAGCTACAAAAGGTTGGTATTACCTACATCCGTATTTAGCCGATTTTCATGGGTTTTTTTTCGGTTTTTTTTTTTTTTTTGTAACGTGTCGTCCAATATATTATATGTAATATTATATATAATATATTATATATATACCTATATGCGTATTACTTTTCCCCTATCCGATATGACAAAACGCAAATGGGATTACGCCCACAAACGGTGAATTCGCGCAGTGAAATCCCTTAGTGATCCACGTCAAACGTATTTTATTCCAGGGTTAATGCGATTTTTATTTATTTATTGTCCTGTACCGCCGAAACAAATACGAGTTAAGTGCACAAAAGTACATCCACCTCGTGTATATATATATATATATATATAGATATATAATAAAAATAATATTATATCATATATATACGTATATCATTGTTTTATTCATGTTTTCCTTGGTTTTTTTTTTTTCAGGGGGAGGTGTATTTTTTTATTTTTTTAGTGGTTATTTTTATTATGTACTTACTCCCAACTTTTCCATCTCCATCCCTCTCCATGCAGTTTATACAATAATGCGCGATGCTGATTCCACGCGACGCGGATGTCGTCCGGGGAAAACCTTTTGGGACTTCGAGAGCCATTTTGTGTTTCGCATCCACCTCCCCCCCCCCTTCACGCGGGGGACCCGTGTAGTATGACCAAACGCATTAAGTTTCGTGAAAATAATATATAAAATTATATTTATGTACCTCTACCTGCACTGTATAGATACAGTCTACACGACAACCCGCGCGCATGGGGTTTTCGAAATTGAACGTGACGTTTTATGTAGAGGTACATATGTGTTTTTTATTTTATTTTTTTGTGAAACGAGCGAGGGACGATGACTTTTTTTAAGGCGATGTACGAAAATAAATAACTCTGTAAATAATAAATAAATTATATTTATAGTTATTTATATTATGTAGAGGTACCTACCTACTCACGTATATACTCGTATGCATGAGATACGCTAGAATAATATAGTATGTATTACGGGGGCCTGCACTCTGTTATATGCGTAAATAATTTTCTGTTTTATTGCTTATACCTACTTTGTTTTTACGACCTTAGGAATATACATTTTAACTAGATGACAAAAAAATTAAATGAAGAAGACCGCAACGTTAAAGTAAAAGACATTAAAAATATATGTATATATAATACCAAAGGCCTTAATTCAATCGTTCTATTTTAGATACAGATGAAACGTTTTAAAAAAGAATATATTAGAATTTTGAATTGAACTTCAAAATAAAAATTTTACATTCAGAATCCAATTGTATTAATAGTTGAAATGTTATCACAATCCAACCAAAACAATTTAAATTTATTTATATACATATACATATATATATTATATATTATATAATATAATATATATTTTTTTTATAGAAGCACTCAAACACACCTTCTGAATTCTATATATTAGCTACTTACCTTATATTATTATAAATATTGTATTCTTAAGAGAACGCTATATACCCTCATTTGCTGTCTCCGTATAACTAATAAAAAATTTAGGAAATTTACGTTTGAAATTATTATTATTACAACTTTGTCATTCTCCTAATAGTAGGTAGAGTAAATTTACCTATTACTAAATATATAGACGATATAGTTGTCTATGCCGAAGGGTCAATTTTTTTTTAACTTTAAAGAGAAATATATTTATTTAAATTATTGGGATTAAAATATAATTAAAATTTTGGACTCTACGGCATAGATGTAGTAAGTGAATCAATAATTAATATTTTAATTATAAACTTATAACTCAGAGAATATGATTGATAGCGTTTTCTTGTTTTTAGATTCTGAGTGAAACGAGATAAATATTGGTTTTACAATGATTTATTAATTTTTTTTTTCTTGTTATACTCAAAAATTTTATATTTTCCGGTACTGTAGAGAGGTAATTTTTCGATAATAAAATAAAATAAATTCCTGAAAACTATATTTCACATAATATTGATATCTTATCATATCCACCATAATACAATGAATAAATACATATAAAAATAAGAATTTTATTATTAATTAATAAAGAACGAAACTTTATTGCAAAAAAATATAATAATATAATATTACACCTGCCCTGACTTAGTATTTAACTTGTGTTGCAAATAATATTTTTAATTATATTCAATATAACTGGCACATTTTAATTTGTGTCACATTAGCCAAAAATTAATGATGTTGTCACTTTAACTGTCAGGATCCAACTAGTCACACTTCATGTTAACAAACAAGTGATTATGCGATAAGGGAAGAACGATGTGACAACTTTATTTCGATTATTTCTAGAGTTATCAAAAATGTCGTTCTTGCGCATAAAATATGGATATATTGTTATAACTTTTCATAACAATCTCGAAAATTGCAATTTTCGAGTCGTTTCTTTATTCTGTGCATTGACAATTTTTGCTTTTGTTTTGTAATTTTTTGATAAGTACCTAGTTATAATTTTTTAAGATATTATATTACACATGCAAGCGTTGATAAATAGTATTAGTACCTATATATTCACTGCAGGTATGTATATCATTTATATTTTACTTGATATTTTAATTTGAATACAACTTTCTCAATAAATTCATAAACAACACAAAAGTGTAAGTTTTTATTATTTTTCATTGATATTTATATTATAGTTATCACTTATTAATTATTTTATCGGTAGTTATACTGCAAAATGAGAACATATCAAATTTACAATGTTTGATTATAGTATGAACTTTTTCAAAATAATAATAACAATGATCTGTAAAAAAAAATTTAGCGAGCCACTATTCCTGCTGATTTTTATGTAAAATGGCTTCTTGAATTCGAATATGACTCCCGTTTTTTCCCATCACCCTTCGTTTCATGGGAAGGTCCCCGCCTATTTTTATCACTTTTCGATAATTTGGAGTGATTTAAAGTATTATTTTACCCTTTACATTCCTTTTGAGGGGCTGGAGAGGTAAACAATTCTAAAACATAAGCATTTGTATCAAGAAAGTAGATTTAGGGGGAATTTTCCTACTTACATTATAAAAAAATGATCGATTTTTCTGGTTTTTTTTTTCGCAATTTTTTCACTTATTTTTTATATATCTATCATCCTCCCGGGAAAAATAGGTAAAAAAATAATAAAAATATATAGCAACAGTTTGGAAGATTCGCTCTACCACGCATAATTCATTTTTAAAAAAAGATCTTATTACCTCGCGTGCACAAGTTTGCATAGGACTGCTTTGACAAGTTAAAACTTGCATTGCTCTTGTCACTTCAGTCCTGCCCTGTAATCCTTATCTTCCCTCAGTACATCTTTAGCAATCGTAGATTAATAGGGTGTAAAATTATTACTTTAATTTATTCAACATTTGGCAAATTATGTAAAAATAAACATAGTATGTTATCTAATATATACAGTGAAACCTCCCTTAACGGACACCTCTAAATAGCGGATACCTCCAAATAGTGGACGTTTTTTCGGGGACGGGGACATTTTCACTATTTATGTATAGAAAAACCTCTAAATAAGGAGGACACTCTAAATAACGGACACTTTTATGACATTGCTATTAATAATTTTTATCTTAAATTAAGAATTATTTTGGAATACCTGAATAAAAACCTCAATTATTAAGTTATCTTGTGTGTACGTTATTATACTGTATATGAAAATCCATCTGATTGTACGAGCATGTCTACACAAAACGAAGAAGAAAGTGACGAAGAAAATGATGGGACCGATTATCAAGAAATTCCATAAATAAGAAGTCTACGAGAGGCATTGACAGCAGTAAAAGGCATACGTAAATATATTTCTTCTATCGAGGTACAGAATAGTTCATTATTTTCAAACACAGTCCAATTAGAAAATGCCTTAACATACGAAATAACTACGCTTGCAATTAGTAAACAAACTAAAGTGACAGATTTTTTTCAGAAATGTTAGTTTTTATTTTTTTAAGATGTACTTATTAATGTAAAAATAAAATAAAAATTTAGATAACTGGTTTTTTTTCATAAATTTTAGTTTTATCATGTATTTAATTAATGTAAAAATAATATAAAATAAACTTATTGAATTTATTTATTTATTAAAAAAGATGTTTCCCTCTAAATAGCGGACAAAATTTCGGCGACCGAGAGTGTCCACTATTCAGAGGTTTCACTGTATATATATATATATATATATATCTTTTTAGTTATTACTGAAGTTATTTCTCAGTCAATTTTTGTTTTAATTTCATTTATAAAATTCAATTTTATTACAATAAAAATAATAATATATTATGTATTTTATATTACTAGGTAAAAATGTTTAACTTGATACATATATATTGTTATTTATATTTATTTGTTGGTATTTATACATTTTTATAATTATAAAGATATACATAAGTAACATAAACTTATTCAGTCAATATTATTTATAAAATTGTAATTAATATAATTTATTTAAGAAATTTTTTTCTTTAAATAAATTTATTGGAAACTATATGAAATAATATGTAGAGTAACTCCATAAAACATCCTACCATTTTCTGAAATGTCATAAATTTTTGTTATGATTGTTATCTGTATATAATAATAATTTTAATGAAAAGTTTCATAACATGAATCGATATTTATTATATATTTTTAAAAATTCGATACATCTAATGGACGCCAATTATGCATTGTATAAATAAATAACATATTCATATAAATAATAATAATGTTGGCAACGTGATTTCATCGGTAGGTGTTTTGTTTTCGATGAGCCAATAAAGTATATAACATAATGAAATATTTAATATTATTGTATTAGCCGTTGATGGCTATTCATTTTCAAAAATGGTTGTGAATTTCTTAGTTTAAACCAACACAATTATAAAATTAATATTAATAATAATTAATCGTTTTATTTTTAACAAAAAAAAATGCAATATATATAAATATATACATATATGTATAATATATTTAATCAAATAAATCAATAATGTACATGACATCATAATATGTGTATTTTTTTTGTTTTGTTTTGAAATATAAATCACTGCTATAATAAATTAAATACAAAGTACAAAATTATTCAAAATAATAACACAATTTTTTATATAAATATTATATTTATACTAAGACGACTGGAGCATTACCCTAAAATTTAGTTAATGTGAGGTAATTAAATTGTATAATGAATATTTTTTTTCAGTCTATATTATGTAATTGGCGAATTGAGTTAACTTAATTTTTTTGTTTGAAACAATAAAAAAATATAAATAAAAACAAGAAAAAAGTTTTGATTAATTAGTTTTAAACTATATTTTTAAAAATTTACCAACTCTTGTTCAAAAGATGAATTATCATGGGGAAGTACTGAAGGAGAAAAAATCGAGTACCTACTTCAAAATAATATATAAACACGTCCGTCGTCATTTAATATAACATGTTATTATTTGGTACCCGAGCCTTTATGCATATACTATGTATAAATTAATAATAATGATAACGGCGATGATAAAGATATTGATGATTATACGTCACGTACAAAGTCACGACAAGAAATGTCAGATTAGGTTAGAAGGAGAGTAACAGAATGACAATATATTATAATAATAATTATTATTTCATAATTGCTTAATATTAATATATTAATACTACAATATATATATATATAAGAATGATCATTTCAGAGTTATATTATGTTCAATATAAATTTTATGTGATTAAAATATATATAGTTTTATGGATACAAAATAATAATTTGCATTGATTTATTACTAAATAGCGTACAATAATTTACATGCAGCTTCTATTATACAATATGATACATTTAAGTATACAGTTAATTGAATTGACTATAATACCTACTACATGATGTCTTTGAACATTGAAATAATATTGTTATAATAATGGTAATATGAAATTAACCATGTGAATGTAATAATCAAAAATATAACTACTAGCCAGACTTGTAAAATATTCGATAATATTCATTAAAATATAATATATTCCATATTTTCACTTTTATTTAAAACATATTTTCAATTGAAATCAATTAAAAAATACATTTTGAATATACTTAATGTTATACGTAAATGTAAAATAATTTAAGCATAATATGTAAATATATAAGAAATAAGACTATTGTTTAATTTGTTATAATTATCATACATTTTCGTAATTAGGGGATGAAAAAATTCTCATCACATTTAAAAATATAATTATATTATTTACCCAATATAGTTGAATTAAATGTAATGATAATTATTTACATATTTAATTAATTATTTAAAACATAGAATGTCTCGTACTCACATAGTATTAATATTGTTTTCATATAAAAATTAAATAGTCAAAGTTTAAAAATTTAAAATTAATTTGCATACAATTAGATCAATTCTGAATATTTTCACAGAATTTTTATTCCCGAATTTATGATTTATGGACTTCTGAAAATATTGGATATGTAAACATTTGTAATGTAGATAATTAATTTCAGTAATATATTATTATTAGAAATATAGGTCTATTGCTCAGTTTCTAAATACTAATAAAAATAAATAGAAGGAGTTAAAAATCTATTTTTAAATATACTTAAAATATGCCTATTTTTATGGTTATAGTTATAATTGAAGCTTGGGGGTGAAAATGTATATATAGTAGTCATATTTTTAAAACCAAACATACATTTCACATATCCGTCAACGTTTAAGGATATGCGTCTTCAAACATATTTACATGACGTAATGTTACCAAGTTTCCATAAGATTTGAGTACAAGTTCATGAAAATTTAATTGAATCTTGTATATTTTATTTTTTAACAAACTGCAGTACACCTTATTTTATTATATCATTAATTATTTCTTTATTTAATAGTCGGTTTTAATAAAATTATAGAAAACAACCTACCGAATTAATTTTAAATCTTTCAGACAACTAATACAATTATCAATATAATCGTTCAAATGAACTACCGTCAAATGATCTTGAAATTTTATCACCATATTTCCTGCATTTTAACGGTGTTTATATGGAGGTTTCTCTATTAATCAATAAATTTAATTAAGTGAATATTAATTGTTCACATTTTAAGAAGCTATTGTATATTAATTATATATTAAATATATATTTTAAAAATTATAATTAACTGACTGGTAAAATATTTATTGGCTTAATTCGGACAGTGAAATTATAATCACAATATTTATCTTGACAATTACAACTAAATTTTTCTCGCAATTATTTAGTTATTACTTAAATTTTGCGGAATAAGGCTAACTATGCTTTTTATTTTATCAATATTATTATATATTGATACAACAATAATGTATAGAACATGGGGACAAAAAAAAAAAAAAAATGTTATTATGTGTTGTGTATCAAAGATAATAACTTTGACATACTTTGTAATGTGGATTTCGAACCGATATAATGTCTTTTTATCAAAATTCATGATAATTTTTTTTATCAAAATATTATTATTTTTAATCGCCCTTCTGAAAACTACATATAATTTCCGAAATATCGAACAATATTATAGACAGTCGTTGATCAAATGATAAAAATATTGGTCAAATGTTAATACGACACCGACTACAGGTTTAATATTATATTTAAATAAAATATACAATTATTACCATATTATTTATTATTATAATAACAATAATAATAGTCAGTACTTAATTTAGAGTATAACATAAGAATATAAAGTTTTTTAAAAGTAATTATATCTACTTAAAATAATCAATTTGATTAATATTTTTTAGCATTAATTTATAATTACATATCCACCTCTAATAGAGTAATAATTTTTATGTTAAAATAATGGATAGATATGCTACAATACTTAGTTATCTTAATGCTTATATTGATAATATCAAGTTTAATTAGAAAAAAAGACGATACGGTTTAAAAGTAATTTCTTACAATAAGTATAGTAAAATCTATTAGGCAAAAACTTTAGCTGTTTGAAAATATTGAAGTTTTAATTTTTCAACCGAGAATAATTTTGAGTTAATTTATTTCTTACCATAGGCGTAATACCTTTACCATATATCGCCTACAAGCTTTTTAAAAAGACGGTCAATAGGGAAGGGAAAGAACATTGGTTACAGGACAGGATACTTATAGTGGATTTATTGAATTTAAGAACAATGATAAATCATTTCTATCGATAAAATGATTATCAATGAAACTTAGTGTAAACTATCTATAATACAAGCATACGTCCTGTTGAATATATATTCAATAAAATAATTGTCCTATTGAATATCGATTATAAAATATATCTACTATCAATTACATATTCAATATATATTTTTAAAATTTAGACTAAAATAAACTTCTAAATTTCTAAGCCTAGATTACATTTTGAGTTCAAACGTAAAAAGAATTCTAAATCTATCATCTCTATAACCAAAATCAAATAGACTTATTTTAAATTTTTTATTGCTTTAATATATTACTAAAATACATAAAGTTCAGTGTACACTCAAGTCTCAAAAATACCTTTAGAATAAATAAAAATATGGTAATCAAAATATATTTTGGTAATATTGGTCGTAATTATATACCAAATAATAAATGTTATCTAATAGCTAAATTTTTTTTTTACTTATTATATTCAAAATAAAATTATAATATATGTAAGTTATAATTTTTTGTACAAATAACAAGTTTAAATGTGTAATATATTTTGAGTTTTAAAATCTAATACAAACCATTTTTTTATTACTTCTATCTAAATTGTTTGTTATTCACTATAAAATTAATTTATGGAATAAATACATTATTTATGGAATTATAAAGAAATAATATTACCTAGTAATTTTAAGCTAATCGTATTTTTTTTCCATTTTTACATAAATTTCTGGAAGTATTTCTTTACACAATAAAAAGCTTTTGGAAAATTCGTTAAATGAACTCTCTAAGATACAATGTAGATATTTATTATCTACTCAAAAATATTAATTATGTAATGATTAGAGCACTCTTTTTTGTTTATGACTGATATCAGTTTGTTTATTCAACTGGTTCTTACCATTTTAATCCATTATACATCTTTTGTTTCAAATTCAATTGTGCATCAGAATATCTGATAAATTGTGAAATAATTATTTTGGTATTAATTCCTACGGCATAATTATTAAATTGATAAATTTCCATGCTAGTCAATAGAACTCATACAGTTCACTTGGTTCGTTACTAATTTACGATACAAACCTAATATTTTAAGTACCTAATTGATTTTATTTTGAATTTTGGATTACAGATATAGTATAATAAATTAATTAATAAATAAAACACACATCACTGTAAAACCAATGTATTGCTTTCTTCACTCAGAATCTAAAAATATATAATATCTTTTTAAGTATATTTTAGTTTAAAGTTACATTATTTAACCACATAAATGGTTAAATAAATGTTGATTTAGAGCAAAAATATTTTTAATTTAATGAGTTAAAATAGATTTTTTTAAAAATGGTTTAAAATTGTTCTTATATATTACTTTAAAACTTGATTATTCATGTTTTTAACATGTTTTAAACATATTGTAACCCTATTACTTACTTTGTGTTTCGAATAAATGAAAATACGATTTTTCAGCGCAAGTTTTGTTAAGACGGCGTCTTGTATAGGCAATTTAGGGGCATTCATTCACTGGGTTCGAATATCGTTTTTGTTTTGTTAAAATTACAGAATAACTGTTAAATAATGTTTTTTTTTTTTTAATTGACTTCATAATATTAATAATGTAATACAATTTGTATTTTATATTTTGAATGGACCCAAAAATTTTGGTTTTACAATCATTTATATTTTTTCTAAAAACAATTTGCGAATTTGAGTTTTGAATACAATTTTTTGATAACTAATTTATTCTAAATGATTCATATCAGAGAAAATTTTTTTGATTTCCTCAGTAGTTTTTTATTAAGCATAAAAGAAAACTTTGTTTTTGTAGAATTTTTTATTTTTTTTTTTTGATAAATGGGGAAAATAACATATATGGTTGTTATTTTTACTATATATTACTGAAAGAACATAAGTCAAAAATTAATTTGTTTTTTATTTTTAACAAAAATAGATATGTATATAACACAAATTGTTACTTAAAATCTTTTCATAAAAATTTAAAATTCAATATGTTTACTGTTAATATCTTATCTGATGAGCAATAATCTTCTACCATTAAATGCAGTATTTTCAAAATTGTTAGTTCCACACAATAACATCTAACTCAGCAGCCATATCCTAAAACCATCAATTTGATTTGTGCAATATAGAATATGTTGTTTTTTTTATTGAATTGCAAATTTGTAATTTAGTTTTAAATTAAAATATCTATTGAAAATATGCCAATAGCAAATGGATCGATTAACATAGAACACAATACATATTAACAAGTTTTCCATTTATACTAATTAAAAATTACAAATTTAAAATTTATTATTTTCTGAAGTACTTTTAATTTTAACACGCTTTATAGTAAGCAAGCAACTAATATTAATTTTGAATTTAAATAACAATAATGATAATAAACTCTTTACTTACTAGATGAGCTATAGCCGATTCGATTATACTATTGACTACCAGGAAGTGTTATGTATTCTTTAAATTATTAATACTTCATAAATGGTTATCATATTAAAATATTACAATAATTAAAATAAGGTAGTTGTACTGATATTATTATAAAACTCATTAAAAATATTTAATGCTTTAATAAGTTTTTGAAAAATTTTCGAGCAATAAGATAAAGCATAATATACTATTAGTTAGAGTGTTACAGTATTTTCTTATAGTAAATAAGTATTTTTATCTCACTCATATAATGCAACACAAATTTCTTTAATTATGAATTTAAGCAAAATTATAATTTAATATAAAAATAATTATTTTATAAAGTCCTATATATAAATGAATATAGAAATAGATAACTGCAATTCGAGAGTATTATAATGTAAAAATTTTATGAAAAAAAACTTTTATATGATACATTCACTTTGGCACTGAACTTTTCTTTATATACACTATTTTTTTAGTTAACAAATAATGCATTTCTATTTTATTTTTATAATTATATTATTGTTTGTAATTTATATAAATATACAAGTGAGGATCGAGAAGATGTTCATTTTATGTCTATTCTAGTATTTCTATACACTATTTTTTCTTCCGATCTCCTATTTCCATTCTTTCAACCATTCATTTAAAGTACTTTACTACTTTTTTTGTCACTTGTTAATAAATTATATTATGATTTTAATCAAAATATCTTGTATCTTTTAACAATTTTACTCAAAATTAATGAATTTATTATAAACTATTAACAACATTATTATTATTCTAGATGATGAAAAATAGACATAGAATTCTATAAATAAAAGGGAAACTTTTATAATACTTTAATTCTGTAAATAATCTAAATTATCAATGATGAGTGAAGTTATATAATAAAAAAGAGTACACTTCGCTCGTCGATTATCAGTAAGGGTGAAAGCATCCTTATCGGATAGGATATTCTTGGTGAATGCATTGCATTCAAAATAAACGATTCTGAGCGCAGTTTCGGTGTACCATACATAACTATTAAGACTAATGATGTTGTTTAGTATGTTCATCATTATATCAAAAGAGTAATCGTAGAAAAAAATTTTATTTAGTTTAACCTTCTATACTATACTATACTATAAAATATAATATTTATTTAGAATAGCTTAGTTTAATTTAAGTACATGATTGTTACTTTCAAACATACATTTAGTATATTTTATTAAAAGTTTAGTTTTTATTTTGGTTTTTTAAAACTAGGTAATAAAATATTGTAAGAACTCATTGATTTAATTGTTGTATATAAAAGTCATCTATACAATAAGTAACATAATTAAACAATCATATGGCATAGTAAAAAAAAAAATTAAAACAATAATCATACAATATCAAATAATATATAGTAAATTTAAAAATTAGCAAATACTATAGTTTGTGTAAAAAGGTAGGTATATATTTTAAAGGACGGTACCTATACAATATATATTTATAGGTCTTTTGAAGAAACGTTTTATGTTAAATAGAATTTACATGATTGGAGATAACAATAATAATAAGATAAAAAAAATTCCTTTAATGTATTCAAAGTTTGACAATCTATATAAAAAGAAATATAGTATATATGTTACATATATACCTATATAAATATAATTACCCGTCGTTTAAAATTACTTAATATTTATAACACAGTGAACTGAATGTTCTATTAGATGTTTAACTAAAACAAATGGTCTTTATGAAATATTAAAGAATAATATATGTAAATGTCTTGCAATATATATACCTACCAATGTAAACATCCATCATTTTTAAAGGTATGCATTATAAATCTATACTTTGATGGACCGTTTTGTATTAAATATATTATATAATTGCCTTGTATTAAAAGACCCCATAAATTGATTTAACATTTGATATACTAAACTTATAAAAAGAAACATAATTATGCTATAGGTATATAAATATATGTACCTAATATATATATTACATCTTGAAGTAAATTAATTTCATCAATAAAATGAGTAAAACAAACTAATTGCATTTTGGTGCAATAGTAAAAGATACATAACAAGCTTATGATTGAATATATATCTAATTTATATGCAAAGAAAAATGAAAAACTCTACATAACTATTAAAAATAAATATGATAACAAATAATTCAATACCTTTAAATATATTACTGCATTATCAAACAATTTTTATCAATTATTATGTGTTCTTATAACATAGGAAAGTAATTTGACTATTTGGTTTAAGATTTAGCTAATAGTTTCAAGTCGATGTAACAATGTGTTCAACAAGATGTACTTATATTCTATACTTATGCAGTTTTTAGAAATATATATTTATATGTTATCCGTTGATTTGAGATTCATGATTTTAAAAATGAAAATTTATATGTTATGAAATAAATATTTAAAATTTTGGGGAAACTCGTAATGTGTATTACTTAAAATAATAAAAAAAAATATATATATAAAATAATAAAATAAACATTAATTAGCCATTTAACTTGAAAAATATTAACTTTACAGTATACTATAATTTAAATAAAGATAAGTGAATCTGTACACTACTAATATTACTTAAATCATTCTATCCATGAGAGCCGTAGTGGTAAGGGACAATTGAACAAAAAGTGATAAGCGTATTTTGGGAACTTGATCGAATTTTAGGTACTGTGGCCTGTGTTTACTGTTCCAACAATCACTACTATATAGGTACTTGGTCAACTATACTTAGAATACTTCATTTGTTATAGTTCATAAATATAAGTTATAATCTTTGATTATGTATTATGAGTAAGTATAAAATTTGTATTGAGTAATGAGTCTAATATACTGTATTATAATATAGCACAAAACTATGTTAACACATGTTGACACAAAACTTGGTTCCCACCTTTTTTTAAACAAAATGTAGATGGAAAAGCAGTAATTTTATAGATGAAAATTTACTATGGGGCATGCGCTAAATGTGCGTTGACTTAAAAAAATAAAAATAAAACGAACATCATTGTAAAACTATTAGTTCCCTGGCTACGCTTAGAATCTAAAATACTTTTTTCAGTCGATTTTTTAACATTTAATTCAAGTATAATGCACGACTAACGTTATATTAAATTTTTCGGGTCTTAAAATCTCATTTACCAATTATCTGGACGTAAATACGTTAAAATTGATAATTTTGTTGAAAATATTTAAACGACAATAAAAAAAAATTGTAAATTACGGATTTTCGAGATTTTTTGTTTTTAATTAGAGTAACGTATTTTTAACGTTGAATAAAATTTTCAGGTCTTAAAACCTAAAATTAATCTTTTCAAGACTTAGAAATATCAAAAATTAAAATGTCTATAAAGAGCCCAAAATTGCAAAAAAATTAATAATGTTTTTAATTAACGTGAATATTTTACTAAATTAAATATTTGATATAAATTTCAAGATTTTAAATTTATTATTTTAAAAATTACAAAAAAATTAAAAATCTGAATTTGATAAAATCGTATTTTTGCCGTTTTTTTGTCATTTTTGGGTAGTTAGTTTTTCTTTACACATTAATAAAATGATTAAAAAAATCGAAAAAATTTACTGAAAAAATAAAAAATAAATAAAATAAATATCATTTTAAAACCATTAGCTCCCTCGCTAAGCTCAGAATCTAAAATATATAAAAATAATAATTACATAATTTATAAAACATATAAAATATTTCAAAGGACTTTAAATTGTGTATTGTTTAATATATAATGAAAAAAATTTATTATGATTTATGACCGTATAATACTTTAAAATTACCAAATTTTTTATGAAACTTATATTTTTGTATTTTAACGAATTATATTATTACATATTTCTAAAATCGGTAAATTTATATTATACGCCGGGTTCGCTTTTTTAATATGAATTCCAGAATTTTTGATATATATGCAGTGTTTCAAAGAAACTATGAGTATTAACTATAAAATTTAAGGTTTTGATCAATATTTGGAAAGACCACATTCAAAGAAACATATTAACTAGAATGACATTTTTAAGTATTAAATAGTAGTTAATATTATTTTTAATTTGTTTTTTTTATCTATGAATATTCCCAATATTTACTATTATTATTATTTTTAAATAATAATAAGTCAAGATTTATTTTTTATATGAAGTACTTGAAACAATATATAATGTATATATAATACATACATATGTTTTATCTATTTATCAAATTTAACGAGATTGACATAAAATTATTCTTATTATGTAAGTTTCATGAAGAAAAAAACTTACACATAATATATATTACATATTTTATAGTAGGCGGTTATATGCAATCAAAAATCATTCCAAAAATGTTTAGTAGGATCAAATTTTCATACTGTATATTCTACCAATAATAAATAGAATGTAATGAAAAAGAAACCCACTAAAGTAGGGTTTTGACAAATGCTTTTACATAATGACATTTGCTGCAAAATAGTATTTCAACAAATATAACTGCTATACAGCCAAAACAATATTTTTGGCTACTGTGAAAGTCTATATAAATATTGTAAAAAAATGGAATTCTGTATAATATATGCACATATATTAAACATGCAACTAAAAAAAAATATATTTTATTAGAGAGATATGGACTTACAAAACAAAAGCTTCGTTGTTGAAAATATTCAAATAAAAATGCGTATTCTCATAATATTGTTTCAAACTTTTTCAACTAGAAAATCACTCTTCCAAATTTGGCTGAATGAGTTTCATATACCTTAAAACAATGTTTTAGGATAATATATGGTTAAACCAAAGGTAATATTATAGTTTTACGTTATATATTTTACTTTTTCGTATTTTTTCAAAAATATCGAAATTTTACTTCGTAATCATCTGACAAAAAAATAAAAATAAAAAATTCAAATTTTTCCACAATAATATATTTATATTATACCAAACCAAAAGCAATATATTCTATATAGGTATATATTTATTTATATATATATATTATAATTATAGAAAGTCAATCTGCATTTGCAGTTTCCGTCTAACCAATTAATAAAATATGTAATGTACGTCGATACTTTTATCATATACTTACCATTATAAAAGTAAATGTATATATTACTAAATTTATTGACGACATTATTTCTATGCTGTTTCAAAATTTTGTAATTCAAAATTATTGGAATATAAAATAGCTGTATTTTTAAAAAAAATTTAAATTTAAAAATAAAACTCTTCTGAAGATTAAATGATATTCTTGTCTATAGATTTGTTTATAGGTAATTTACTCTAAAACCAAAAGAGTGTAAAGTTGTGATAATAAAAATAAAAAAATTCGTATTTTATCAATTGGTTAGACTATAACAGGAAATTCGGGTACTACGTTCTCTTAAAAATATATCAACAATGATGTATTAAATCGAAAATTTATTAAGAAATTTTTATCGACCTTATTTAAACAAATATACTCAAGATGGTTCTGGATTTATAGCATCAAAATTATGTAAGGTATTTATTCTCCCAAAAATTCATTACCGTAATTTTACAGTATTAGGTATCTATAAATTACAAATATCATACAATATATATATATATATATATATATATATATGTATATATATATTAAAAAAAATACTCTATAAAGCTTCTATACATTATATTATCAAACGTAACCTCATTTATAACTCAGAAAGTGATTATAAAACTAGATGACATTATAAGTTTATCACTAATGCATAGAAAACTAACACAATCTTCTTTTTTATATATAAGTCCAAAATTATATAATAGGTTTCATAAAACATTCATTCATATTTTTCATAATTTAGTAATTAGTCCTGTAATTTACCTATTTAGTAATATATAATTAATGTTAAAATATATATTATATGTGTATTACTATAAGTTGTTTTCGGATTTTTATAAAATATATTAGGGTGTTGTAAATCAGAAAATTTTGTGAACTTCCGCATTAAACATTACATTTATTTTACGGTTTTCGAAAATAACCAGTTAATTTCAGTTATTTTAAATCGTTGCTTCTAAAACGAAAATAAATTTAACGTAAAAATATTTTTTATATTTATATTTTTAATTGAGTTAAAAAGTTTAATCAGTTTTATTACGTTACATGTATTTAAAATAACCTTCTTTATATATTTTATACTTTTATATATATTTTTTATTTGTATATAATTATTTTATAGTAATTTGGAACTCATATGCCCCTGTCATTAGTGTGGCCCCTTATCTTCTTTGAAGAGCTAAATAAATAAATATATTATATTATATTATATCAATCATATATAATGTAGACATTATTGGAAATATATTAAGAGTAAACCTAAGAAAAAATGTAAGAAAATTAATATGAAGGTAGATAACATATTTATTGTTTTTTATAATAATACATAATATTCAAATAATTATAATAGTTAGACTTAAGTATAAAATTTAAAATATCTTAGTAACTATTAACTATTATCTTTATATTGATTTTTCAATAACATATTGTATATCAAAAGAATATTAGGTACGTATATGTATTTATTATATAATTAAATAAGTATATAATATATATATATATTATAAATTATATTATATATAATTTATAAATTTTATATATTATGTACAAATAATTGATAAATTATTTATACATACATATTATTATACACGTATTCTTTTTGGATATATAAATTTAAAACAATTTAAAAAATACTTACATTCAGTCAAGGTGTGATTTTTAAATTGAAAAGGCGTTTAGTGCAATGAGTGGTAGGTAAAAAATATTAGAAATTGATTTTATTTTTAACATTTTTATAACGGTGAAACGTGATTGAGGGCTATGGATATATATGAATACAAAAGTAAGTCCCATAGGATAATCATATGAAAACAGTGACAACCTTCGTAAGCACCTATGATCATTCATGGTAACTTGTACAAATGTGATATGGTTAGGAAATGGCCATGTCCGATTTGATTGCATTGAAAGTCGTATTTGAAATGTTTATTCTGCCCTGACAATGGTTTAAGGTCAAATATTGTTATCTATTTTATATATATATATATATCATAAAACATGGTGGTCAATGGTGTAATATTCGTAAAACAAAAAATATATATCAACAATTTTCACTGGGTAAACACTGCACATTAACATAAAATGTATATACCTATACATACATTTGCCCGGGTTTTCTATAAATTCAGAGAAGTGAACACATTATTAATTTTTAAATATTTGTATTGGTATTTTTAATAACAATTTTTAAATAATTTAAGTTTATTTTAATAAAATTTTTATTTATTAAATACTGATTTTTATTCGAATAAGTCATATACTATTAAAATGTAAATAATTAATTTTATTATATTGGTTTCATACATCGAGATACGAGTATATCATTCAATATGAGTATATTTCGAGTGAACGTGAGCTTATATTTCATTTCACATCATATACGTATGTATACTATTTTATTGTATATTGCCTATTGATTTACATACTTTGTAATTATTGTATTTCTGATTTTCCTGTATTTTATTTAAAACTAAACATTTAAAATTTTTTTAAAATTTTAGTTATATAGTTAATCATATTAAAAATTGAAAAATTTTTTTATTTTGTACACTTTTTAAGTTCAAAATTATTTCATGTGATAAACATCCATTATTTTTTCCATGATGCGTATATTAAATAATCAATTAAAAATAATAACACGTTATTTCAAAAATATTGGTTATTTTTAATTATAATAAATTATCTCATGTAATACATAAATTAATATTGGTCATAAATGTAAATCGTCAGCAAAACAATTTTAAATCATCAAAATTCTATAAAATTAATTTAAAAACTTTAAATATAAAATATTTTTAATCATATAATATATGTATATATATATATTAATCATCGTGTATTAAATATTTTTATGTTTTTATTAAACTTTATACAAATTTCAAGTCAAACATTTTTTTAAAGTGTGAATACATTTATGAATAATAAACTTTCTAGTTTTATTTAGTATATGGTATATATTTTCAAAATCATACAATTACGATTAATTAAATGGCTCATCTATCAATTAATTAATATTATTATCATTAATATTTTATTATACTCCCTTAAAATATATTACCACAATATATTTAGACAAAATTTCAACAATACATTGCATTTGTAACTATTAATATTTTTTTGAATGTGTGGTAAGTAGAGAGGAGAGTAAAAATTAATTTAAGAGTACGTGACTACTAAAATATCTTAATAATGGTTAAAAATTTAATAAAAAGCGAAACTTGTTCACTCAATTTGTCGAATCATTCAACAATAAAAAAATTGGATAAATGAGACCAATAAAAAAAAAATAAAATACGACAGAAAGATACCATTGGGATATGTATACGTGCTTTGTTATATATAAAATTAATGATATTGAATCTGAAAGAGTATATGAACAATAAAATCTAACAAAAACTAATTGTTAAACTATTTAATGTAAAAAAAAAAAAACAAAACCGTAACCTCGAATTACATCATTAATCAAGTATAATTACTACAATATTTCAAATTACACACAAATATATGGTTATTATAAAAATACTGTTTAAATGAATTAATTATATTAAGTGTATGATGTATATTTAACTAATATGTATATATATATAATGCAATCTATTTCATTAATTTAGCGTTTATTGTTTACACACAATTACGGATAAAAAAATTTAAAGAATAATTGTATGTTTATGTTTATAAACTTTCAGAGTAAATTGTATACAAAAACTCGGTATACATCAAATTATTTATAATATCATACCATAAATATAGAATATATTTTTTATATTAACCATATATTATGAAATATATTTCCTGTCTAATAAAGAGTTTTTACCTGCCAAATTTTTGAAAACACAAGAAAAAACGCGTTAATCGAGGTAGAGTTTACCAATTTGTACAATGCTAGAGGTGACATCGAGCTTGGTGAGACATTATAAATTTTCTATTTTCTAAAGTGACTGAGACAAATATAACCACTATATCAACAGGGAGCTTTAAACATGTTGTTATAATAACGCCTATCTATTTGATATCGTCAAAATATTTCTTAATAGTTAAAATATGGTTAATTATTAAATTATAATACGGAAATGAAATCGCAATATTGCAACAAGAATGAGTTGTTTGTATTAACTTAAACCAATATTTATATTACCGAGTTAAACAATTTTTCACAACTAGTTAAGTAAAGTTAAAATCTTAACCTCCAGAAAAATGTATTAATCATTATTAAGTTATTTTAGATTCTTAGCGTACGAGAAAGCTATGAATTTTACAATGGTGTTAATTATTCATTTCCTTTGAGCAACTTATCGACCAGAAGAATTTAAGTAGGAGTTTTATTATTTATATGTTAAGATAACAAATTTGTTCTAGTTGGTACTGTAATAAGTCATTTTTTGATCGTTTAAGTAGTTTCCTTAATCTCGATGAAAAACTATTTTTTATACATTATATGCAGAAAGCAGTTTTGTACAAACACAGGACAAATAAAAAATACTAATACACTGAACCTATATGTACTTTAATAGTGTATACAATATTGTCATGATATCCACGTATCATAAATTGAATCACAATATTAAATATTAAGTAAACACTCCTAGTGGACATTGTAATGTATAATTAAAGATATTCATTAGGATAATATAATATAATATTATATTGTCATATCAATATACTATTTACATTATAAAAATATTTGACCATAATAACAAACTTATACTTATGTACCCATAATTATAATGTTGTTTGTCGTTAATATAAACAGTGACACGCTAGAGACGATAAAAATACCAAAAACTAGTATAAAACGCTCCTCTAAAGGCTCATAGTTGCTCAATTTTCCAGTGTCGATCTGCATGGACATTATTATTATAATCACAGGCTTACGGCATTCTGAAAACATTGGCAATCCATACGTTGAAATCGTGTCTACGTCTTCGTTATCTTTTGTCGAAGAAAAAATGTGTCATTTTTTTATTCAGTAAATAACTTATGTTTCCTCTACGTTCCTGAAGCTCTGTGAATTTTCATATTCGATGTTTTGTAGAGCAAATTTTAAGTTCCTGTTCGCGACAATAAGAAATTCTATTATATTATATTATTTTTAAGACCAATTCTTTATATTGGCAAATTAATTATCAAGCCTAATTCTATATAATTGGCAAGTTATATTTTTAGAAGAATAGTTGTGTTCCTCATAGGTAAATTGATATGTAGGTACTAGGTACTTGTAAGAGAATTCACGGCCCCAACAAAAGATCCTCTAATAGGAATAGGTAATCAAATATATAGGTATACTTACATGGGTAAAGGTATTTTAGGAGTTCTGGCTAGTAATTCCCACTATCTCTTAACCTAACCTTAGCATTTCTATTATTTTTGTTATTACAATATATATATATATATATTTGTATTTCAAGAGAGAAGAGGAACGTGAATTTTAATTTGTATTCAACACCAAAAATTTAAATTAAATAAAACATGTCAATAGTTTACTAATAGCATTTGTCATAATGCATTTCAAGGTAAATAGAAATGAAAGTCCCAACTTAGATTAGTTTTGAAAGCTTGTATCTAACATTGAAAATATATTTCAAAAAGAGCTTTTTATATAGAGAGATAATTTTTATTATGGGATATATCATAACTAGTATTATATAGTTTAAATACTAAAGAATAATTATACATGTATAATCGATCGAAATTGGAGAAACTTAGTTCAAACCAAATCATAAAATTACTAAAATAAATTTGATTTTAAATTTACATTCAATAAAAATGTACAATAAATTTAGAGAATATTCTTTATAATCGCATAAGTAAGAATATTTTTTAATTTCATACAAATTATAGTTAAAAATCATAAAAAATCTTACTAGTTACTAACCAATTTTAGTTGGTTAGATCTCATTCTATAATTGAATTTATAGATGAAATATTTTATATACATTTGTATATGTATATTATACATGTATAATATATTTATGTCCAAAACTTAAAAAGTATGATTATTACAATAATAAGACTACGCATAATTTAGCTGTATTTAAAAATATTATAATTGGACTTAAGATGGTCTAATGAAGAAGTCTAATGAACCATTATAATGTCATCACTAATTGTAATTTTTTATTCTAAACACAATTATATACCATATTATGGTTTTGGTCATTAAATTTAATGGAAACCTATGTAAGATGAATGAAAATACGGCGTAATTATACAATTCAGATACCTAATTTAACTTTACGATTGTCAACAATCAGTCGTTAATGAGAGGGCACAACATTATCCGTAAATCGGATGACTACAATATTCGACATTTGGCTTATAAGAAAAAGTTATCCTAAAATTACTGTTTCTGTTTATCAAATAGGAAGTTTGGTAAAATTACAATACATTAATTTTGGCATCTGAATTAAAATAATTATAACACAATTTTAAAAATATAATATTTTCTAGACTAAAATGTATCATTTGTATCAAATATTTTCAAATAAAAAAAATGACTAGTTTTTTTTTAGAAAATCTTCTCCATTTAAAATTCGGTAATATATATTTACTGGAAATTAAATAATTTTATTTTAATTATATTTTATATTAATGATATTTTACTATATTGTCTATTAGGTAAACAGAGATATCAAATTCATACATCACAACCTATATTAAATGTATTTGGGAATCATTAGACAACTGATATGTTCCATTATACAATAATTTAAAGTATATATAGTTAATATTAAGAATATATGAATACATTTAAATACATAAATAATTGAACAATATTTGAAATATAATTATTACCATTCGGAGTATATGGAAAATATAGAATAACAATTTGAAGTATAAAAAAATAAGAAAACATACACCGCTAAAAATCGATTTTGATTATTATTTTATTATTATCCCACGTTAAAATCACAATAAAATTTAATACATCGGTTAATGTATAACCAACTCGGAATATAGAGTGACCAGTAATCAAACAAACTAAACTATTCACACTTTTTTATTTTCTAACTTTCAACATTAAACGCATTACATTAAACATAAAAGTTTTAATAATATTTGATGTCGTCAAATAAATATAAGGTAATAAAATCGTAATAAAATGAAGCTACAATGTTCAATATATATTTTTGAAATGTAAATATAATAATATAATAAATATTTTGCAAAAAAATTAATGAACAAACCAATTGTTAAATTGTGGATGATACCATTATTACATATTATATAAAGATATAGTTATGGTTATCTGCTTACTTTATTCTTATTATATTAAAAAAATAATTTAAATAATTTAGTAAATAATTTATGACTTTGAAGGTATTTAATGTTTGTTCGTTTAAATTATAAACATTACTATATTAAGATATTTATATTATAATCGATTTAAGTTGAAAACTTTTTTTAAACATAATACATAATATACTCGGTTAGGTTTAAATAATATAATATATAAATTAGTGTATTATAGAGATAGAAATGTTAAGGTAATTGAGTGGAGTGATTAGAGAGAAATGAGTATATCAGAGGTAGTATAAAAATATCTTTAATGGTAGATAAAAAAAAAAAGAAAATAGATTAAGTTGGCTCGGACGTGCATTAAGGAGGGAAAAGACTGAAGCAGTAAGATTAGTAAAGAAAACGTATGTTAGTAAAAAAAAAAAAAAAGTAGAGCGGAAGACCAAAAATGTGGTAGGGGATGTGATGACGCGGGATGTGAGGAAGGTAAAAATATGAGAAGATGCGGGATATAGGGTTAAGTGGAAATGTAGGACTAGGGTTGCTAGAATAGGGGGACCTAGAAGTCGAAGGAGAAGATAAAGATATACGTCCACTCTTATGGATTTATCGAACTTAACCTAATTAATTCCCGATCATAACCGAAATCTCCAAGCCAATAGATATGCATTTTGGATAAGCGGAGACAGAGATGGTCTAGTGCGTAGAGTCTATGTCATACCATAAATTAATTACATGATTATATCTTTTTTTTATTATTTTTGTCGAAAAACACTTACTTTTTAATAATTGAGATCTCCTACCATCACGTCTCCTCTTGTAATGCATAAGCTGGAATGTTCTGGTATTCAAACACCCAGAGATTGTCTTTCGTATATTATAGTTATAAACTACTTATTATACGATTATAATCATTTATATTGTAATAAAATATTTGTTAACTTTGTGACTCCTGAAATAAATTTTTCTTGTACCTCGTGAAATAAATTAAAAATAAAATAAAATTAATTAAAATTAATTGATGTCAATGAAAATACGTTTTATTTTTATTGATATCCATTCTATATGCTGCCCAAATGAATCTTCATAACTTTTTTTACCACTTTTTTTTTTTTGTAAATAAGTTAAGATTTTAAAATTTCAGTAGTTCTCAAAATTTTAAAATTAGTAGGTAATAAATATAATTGTACCGTACAACCGCAAAAGAAAAAAAAAAACAAATACGTTCAATAAAAACAATAAATCATGTAGCTAAATAGCTAATTGATCGTGTATAAATATTGATATAACGGTAAAAGTAATAAATTATTACGACAACTTTGGTAATCATTGGCTAATTTGTACCCATAAATTAAAATACTTATAACGTTAATAGTTGAGATAGTTCGTTGATTTTTTTTTATCGTAATTGTTATCAAAAATACTAGAGGGCACAATATTAGTCAATTGTATATTATAATCGGCAAACAAGCACAAAGTGTATACACGACAACAGTAGTCAAAAGGTTAAAGAATAAAATCTACGAAGATGGACTGGACTTATTGATGACAAGCATTGAACTCACACCTGCATTTACCTGTCCACAGAATAAACATACTATATGTATACTCCTCTATACAATGGTCGAATTGGAAAACAAAATAAAGGGCGCTATCCGGAAATTAAAAAATAAGCGTCCCTCTAAGCTATATAACTCGTATATTGTAAAATAAAATTACTGGAAGAGCTGTCAAAATATTTCAAAATAGTAAAGGCGCCTGTTTTTTATATATCAAGAACAGATGGCGAATACATAACATATACAATATAACCATATATTAGTTGGTAGTATAATTTAAGAAATTGTTTCAGAATCAACATTTCCACCCCTTTTTTTATTTCTTTTTATTTATATTACAGTAGTATATTATGTTAAACACTTGAAAATTAAATGTTATTAAAAATTAATATATAAATGTAGTCTGTTTTTTTGTTAAATAAATATTATTGTTGTTATTATTATTATTATTATTACATTCAAATAATAATTTCAAAAACCGTTTGTTAGCTCTAAAGCATAATCCTTTTATCAAATGGAAAATGATTTATCATACCCAATCAAGGAAACGTCAAAAACCGTTTCCAAAACGTTCCAAAGTACTTCCATATTTGCATTAGTATTGGATTTCATATTTTTGGATTCCTATAAATTACATCTACATTTATCATTAAGAGAAAAAAATTTATCCCTATTTCTGTAATGATTTATTATTTCTAACCTTAAATATTTTTCTTGACCGTTATCTTTAATGTAGAAAAACATTTTATCACACTGCCATATAAATTGACATTAAATATTTATATCATACAACTATTAAAATTTATTGAAAACTATATTAGGTAGAAAATTTGATATACTAATTTATTATTGAAGGATATATAAAGTTAGATCTAAAGAATTTTAGTTTTTCAGAATAAAATGTTTATGTTTTATGAAAAAGAATATTGACTTGCTGTGATATATATTTTGCATTGTGCAAAGTATCTATTGAAGAAACATATAAATATTATATATGCGCAATATATTTATGGATCTGTGATAAAAAGTTACAATAAATCGAAGTAAAATTTTAACTTCTATTTTTTCTATACATTTTATTATTTTCGGATATCAAAACAATATATGTATATTTACGTAACTGACACTTGACGGCGAGATAAAGTGAATAAATTACTTAAACATATTATACGATATCAAAAATAATAATGTACCAAATATTATAATGTAGCGGTATAAAATGTGCATCTTTCCATGAATAACGGAAATGGGACGATATTCTTTCGAAAAAGTTTACATTCCCCAGCACGTATATTTGGCATCAAGTCAACGTTTTTGATATTCGTGAATGCACTTGTATTATGATTTTAACAACATACGTAGTAGCCAAAAAAAATCCCTAAATCTAAAGAAGCCCTTAACTTTAGTATAAAATATATAATCATCATAACATGATATTTAATATTTTTTAAGATTTTTTTTTAATATTTAGTCATAAACTAAAACAAGACTTAATAAAATATGCACAAACTAAAACTGTTTACTGAACATAATTTGAATTTCGGAACCAATATTTTAAAATATGATATTATTTTTTTCATCGAAATAGAAATATTTTAGGTTATTTTAAGAGCTGTTGAATGTATTTATTAATAATTATTATTGTAAATTATATAAAAGAGAATTAATTATGGTGATTCATAGTGTAAACGAGTATTATACTTTATGAGAAATTATCCTGGTTTATAGATATATATTAAAATTCCTAGGTTTTCAAAAGATGAACATTGTTATGATTATAAATATAATACCATATACGAATAAACGGTTTTATTATTTTTACAAACTATATTGATATAGTATAAAATATATGAACATGAAATTCTCGGGAAAAACAGAAAAATACTTTATAGCATTTTTTTTTTTTTTTTTTTTTTTGAGTCATTCAGTGGGTAATACTATTTATTTATATTTGTATCATTAGACCATCATGCAATGATACATCTTATCTGTAAATAAAATTATATAGTTTTACTTAATAGTTAACATAAAATTTGAAACCTAAATTTTCCACGATTACATTATAAAAGAAATAATATGGTATTATCCAGAACCAGAATAAGATTCCCAATATTTTTATTAATGCAACACAACTGTAACTGAAAACCCAAAATTTTAATTTAAATAAATTAATTTAATTTTTATAAATTATTATTTTATTCATAATATATTTATGTAATGAAGTAATAAATACGTTTAGGAACAATATAATATCTAAAGCAAAAAATGCTCACATAATATATTTGGAATTATATTTTATCGTAATTTGAAATATTTTAAAATGCAATTTTCAATCGAAGTAAACTTAACGAAACTTCGAACTATTTAAAAATTATAATATAATTATATTTATACATAGTTGATCTCATCTAACCAGAACTAAATACTAATACATACCAGATATTTACTATAGCACTATTGATATTGTCTTCGTAATACTACATTAATATTCATGTAACATACACCGAAACTTCGCTCAGAAATATTTGAATGAAATACATTTTTTACCACTGCTTCCAAATTGAATATATCCACTATGAACTAACGAAGTGTTTCCGCCTTCTACTGACCTGATTTTTTAATGTAGATTATTTTTTTTTTAATGAATTAAAATCATTTTAGTCTTATTCTGTTAATATTAATAATGATAATAATTCATAATACATATCTAAACAAATTATAGGTAGATATTCAAAAATCGTTATAAATAATACAATATATATCTAATATTATATTCCTATGTATTAAAATTGCCTATACACATCGCCTTTATATAAAAAACGAAAAAATTTTTTCAATGATCTATAAATTGTTATATTATAATATTGATATAATTATAAACTTACTTAGCAAATTATAGCAATTTCAAGTTTTTTGTGTTTTATCAAAACAAAATTTTTACGTTGCATTTTCTTGTTAAAAATATTGTTGTTTTTAACAAGTTACTTTACCGGACCATCGGAGTTTTAATATACATATTTTTTTTTTTGCATCTATGTCTCAATACTGCCGGAAAAAAAAAGTTTTACGCCGGATATTTAGCTAAATACATGTTTGGAAAAAGGTGTAAATCATTTAATCTCGACCCAATGGTCGAGTTTCTAAAACACGCGGGAATACTTTATGATGGCACCGAAAACATCGACCGCGACAAGGAAAATGGTGATATAGACCGCGCCAACTATAATGACTACGATAACGATAATGACGACGATAATACACTAGCATAATTGTTATTCCAATAAATATAAATATATAAAATAATAACGTCCGACTTGTTGATAATAAAATTAACAAGGTGGTAAGTGAAGGAAGGAGGAAATTAAATGCAATTATTATTAAATAGGTAATTTACCCGGTAAACTTCTTTCTAAAGGCTATATATGTTTACAAACTGGGGAAGGAAAAAAAAGTATTTTAGAGAAACATAGCTGGAAACACGCTCGCTGTGGTCGGCTCCATTCGCTTCAATCGAAAATATCCCCCGATTTACTGTAAAACACCACGTCGAGTAAGCAACAGGTAAAATAAACAATTATATACCAAAAGTAATAATAACCATACTATTGTCAACAATTTTGAGATGCCCCATTCCTTGGAGTAGAAAGTACCTACTGCATAATTCAAATCGTCTAACTTCAATTCATGATAACTTTTTAACTAAGTCCGACGGCCAAATTTTAACTTAACCATCGTTTTCAGCATCAAAAACTACATAAACTCAAAAAAAAATAAAAATATATATATATATATATTAAAAATCCGATTTTCTGGTAAAGTAAAAATATACCTAAATTGTATAACATGAAAAATAATTTACATGACTACATACATAAATTTCGATTTCAATTTACTTTTAATATATCTACAGACTGGCTAAGGAAAGAAAAAAACAATCCAAAAACTTTAGAAATGTTTGGTGTAAAAAAGATGAGGATAGGAAGGTGTTAACAGAGGAAAAGGAAGTGATAAAGAGATGGAAAGACTATTTTGAGGGATTATTAAATGAGGAATTTCCGAGAGAGGCAATTGATCGGATAGAGTGGAATTTGAGTATGATGGATTTAATAAAAGAAGAGAAAGTGTGATAGAGGGATAAATGTGTGATAAATTATAGAGGGATAAAACTTATGAGCCACAGTATGAAGATTTCGGAAAAGATAATAGATAAAGGGGTAAGAGGTGAGACAACTGTTACTAGAAATCAGTTTGGGTTTATGCCTGGGAGGTCAACAATGGTGCCAATATTTTGTGTGAGACAGATTGTAGAGAAGTACAGAGAAAGGAAAAAGAAATTGTGTATAGTATTTATTGATCTAGAGAAGGTTTATGATAGGGTTCCTAGGGAGATCTTAAAGTGGGCATTAATGAAGAAAGGATTACCAAAGTTGTATGTGAACATAATTGAAGATATGTATGAAGGGGCGAGTACAAGAGTGAGAAGTCTGTGTGGAGAAACTGAGGATTTTAGGGTCAGAGTGGGG
>JAIPRL010003155.1:0-49916 GCA_025469235.1 Pemphigus obesinymphae | reverse complement strand
AAATGTAATGTAGAAAATGCAGATATTGATAAAAAATACTCCACTGTCTCCACTAAAACCATATGTAATCTTTATGAAAAAATTTACCATCAATATGCAACTACAGAAGTTGCCACTCAAGTAACTAGTGGAGATTTGATAGTTCCTTTTATTTCTTTAATTAACTCTCACAAAACTTTAAACACCGTACGTAAATAAAGAATAGCACTGACTACCGGTAATTTTAAATTGTCGAATTTCACTCCAATAGGACTTGTCTACCAAAGATTTTTTTTTGTATATTAATTGGACTATCATTTAATTTAATTTTACTGTCATATATTGCTTGACAGCAGTCCCCAAGACTTAGAACACCAATAGTATCAAGTGATTTAAAAATTTCATGATCACTGAAAAATAAATGATTTGTTTAATAATACATCTTTTTCTCCGAGTAATATTTGATTAAAATTCCGTCTAATACAATGTAGAGCAGGGGCGTACGCAGAGGGGAGGCTAAGGGGCTGAAGCCCCCCCCCCATTGCCAGTATAATTCTACTTTTTTTTATGTTTCATATTATCAATGTTTTATATTATAAATATAAAATGACGTATTTTCAACTTTTTTTCTAGTGGGGTAGGTCTAAATATATTGAAAACATTATTATAATGATATTTACATGAATTGTCAGTACCCTTGGACCCCCTCTCCATAAATACGCCACTATATATATATATTATATTATATATACATTATAATATATATTTTTAACGCAGTACCTATTTTATTATAACACTCAAATAGCACCTACTATTTATTCTTATTCATGCCTAATCTTGTGTCTACTGATTTATTTTCAAGCCCTCCCCATTGAAAAATCCTGCGTACGCCACTGATGTAGAGCTATTGCAGAATTTGGTGTAACAGATATAAGAGCTGACCTGTAATGACAAAAATAAATAAATGCTCAAATTATTTAATATATTTATTAATAGAATGTTAAGATAAAATAAAATATAAGATTATAAAAGATAAAAATAATAACCTTAATTCTGATTGAGACAAAGTCAATGGAACTTTTTCAACAGATTTCACACAGCAAAAATGTTCAATAGACACGGGTTTAAATTGTTCTAAAGATGGCTCTTTTAATTTTGAAAACTGACATTGCACATCAGTAGTTGACAAAGTATCAATATCCTTTAAGGGGTTTCTATTAGTAAAATAATTCCAATTTATTAATATTAATACATTTAGATAAAAAAGCCAATATGTGTTTATGATAAATATTATGATACCTATTTAAAAATAACAATACAGCAACAACATGCTTACAGCTTTCAGAAGCAACAGCAGCACAAGAGCAAGCAAAAGATTCAATTTTAATAGTTGAACTTACAATAAGTTCACCACATATTTCATGTGGTTTATTTCTAATATGTGAACTTTGCATTACTAAAGCTTTTATAGAAAAGCCATATTTCTACAGTTAATAAAGCATAATTAAGCATAGTTAAAAATTTACATGATCAATGATCATAATATATATATTTTAAATTGTACTAACTTTTTGAATTTTAGCACACAGTATAATTTGTTTGGCCCTTAAAATTTCTTCACCTTCAACAGCATTTCTTGAAATTGTGTGTGGTACATTTCACAAATTTAAAAATACTTTATAATGATATATACATTTAAAATAAATTATTTTAAATAAATCAGAAATAGAAATTAATAAATAAATAATTATATATATATATATATATAGGTAGGTATACATATTATTTATTAATAAATAAAATTTTGTATAGGTATTTAATAAAACGAAAATATTGAATTATTTATAATATAATCAGCTGCATTCTGTATGTTATCAAAATCATAGTCCCACATCGGTCTAGGGGGGAAACCGCCACTCATAACGAGAGCAGCGCTCCTAGTGTTATTTTGTTATCCCAATAATATGCTAACGAATTGGCTGCAAAAAGAGCCTAAAGTTGGGAATACTCTATTCAGTTTATTAGTCGAGAAAAAAATTATCTGGTGTAAAATCGCAAAAATCATTGTGGACACCATGTTCCCAAATAATGATATTTCCAGATATTTTATTATCCCGGGGCCCCCTAGATTAGATTTTATTATACACCCTGTATATACATGTATGTGATTAACTTTAAAATCCTTACGGGCCTTAAAAAGTGACCCTTTTCGTTCTTTAATTTTCAATTTATTACTTAGATACTCGTCTTACGCGTCTATAGTTAAACCGGCCAGTCATCCGAGTCATGATTTTTACATTATTTGTGTTAATAATAGGTAAGTACTTAATTGTAAACAACACGTACGATTGAGATCTTTTGTTTGGGGGGGGAGGGGCTTACGCCTGTTTAAACGTTTATAATATTCAACAAATGTAATTGAAATCAATAACCGCATTATAAAAAACGAAACACAAAAAGGTTCACAGCCCTCAAGACGTGACAAATCCGACGTAGGTACCTACCGGTCTTTCACCTCCGCGTATTACGTGTGTACGCGTGGTTTATACCAGGGTATAAGCTCTGCCCGCTCCTCGGTAACCGCGTCCGTCGGTGTGTACTAAACAGTCGTATACCACTGACTGTACCCGAACAAGTCGCGTGCGACACGAGCGTAAAGAAATATGTATCGTTTTCGTTTTGTTTCCTTCCCCTTAAACACGGTCGTACGCGCGCCGCCAACGCACTAGGCATGGGTACCTATAACACACACACCGTCGCCATGACGACACTTTCACCTGACCGCCGCCGGCGGCCGTCAACCAGGCACGACCAGGTAACCGAGCGCGCGTAACCCCACCACAGGCGGCAGTGGCAGAGGCTCGTCGTCGTGACCTCATACCGTACACGCCAGACCGGCCGCGGCGCATTCGGCCCAAACACCGTCGACGGGCAACGCGCGAGTTCGTACGCACTTTACAATAAACATATTATTAATCCAGTGAGAACGTACTCGAAAACAATAATACCTAATAATAATAATAATAAAAATTGTTTCCAAGTCGTATATGAGTTTCGTTACAAAGTCGGTGTGATTGACGATCGAATGCCATGACGAAGACAAGTCCCGGTCTTCGGCAAAGCCTCGACGTTTTCCGGACGGAATCGCGACCGTTTTCGTAAAAAAAAAAAAAACAAAATATATCGCCCAAGTGCGGTTTAAATCGCTTCGGAAACGATAATAGTTTTAGTAGGTACGTAAATAATAATATAATTATACATACCTATAATATTATATAGCGAGTGCGTTGCGGACGTATCGTAATAATACCAAGTTGTGAAAGAAAAAGAAGAAGAACAACAACAACAACAATAATAATAATAATAGAGAAAGATTCGCCGGGAGGATATAATATACGCCATACGTAATACTATAGGTAACGACAGCGGTTGCGGTTAAGACCGGACGACGCGACCAAGATGAACAATCACCCGTACGACCGGCCGACCGTACAGCCGCACATCGAAGACCTGCCTTCCGATTGCGGGTGAGTTTGACGCGCGCCTACGGTCATCATATCATATAAAGTATATCTATTCACAGTGGCAACACCAGGGTAGTAGGGTGGGGAGTTCTCCGGGTGTAAATTTTTTGGATAGTATAACATTTTAGAGGTCCTTTCAGTAATATATTTTTTTCATTTGCGGAAGTATTTCAATGAAAAAAGTTGATGATATTTTTTTTTTTTTTTGCGTCATTTTGCCTCTGCCTATTCATGCATATATTAGATAATATTATTGTATTCTATCTCGCTCATTAGTACTGCGTTACTAAATATGCACGCAATTATGGGCTTAAAAAAACAAAAATATGCACTTGTTTTTTTTTATTTTTAGTCCCGAATTTGTACAGGTTACTCTGCAGGTACAAAATAATGTGTTTTCCAGTTAAATAGTACAATTTTGTTTTCATATGACACAACAACAAATACGAGTGACTAGAGAATGGATTCAAGGAGTCAGATGCAGTGGTTAATGATGGCTGAAGAAGAAGTAGTAAAGAGATGAAGAGAAAGACCGAAAAATAAGTGGTTGGATGTGATGGAAAGTGATATGACTTATATGAGAGATCGATTTGAGTGGAAGTTGATGACTCTAAGATCAACAACCTCAAATAATTTGGAGCTAAGGTGTAAACTAGGGCCGAGGTGGTGTTTTCGAGTTGTAACCCCTTTCAAAAATAATTTTTTAGACTATTGGTAATATATATGTATAAGTAGATACAATTTTATTGTTATAATAAATACTCATTTAATCCTACTACTTACAATCATAAATTATATAACTTGAAATTATTCTAAATACATTATTTTAGTAGGTATATAATTTATTGATATCCAATATAAATTATTTTTAAAAACTTAAATAAATATTTAATATATTTATTTTCTATAATATATTACTAAAATAACGTCATAAAATTAATTTTTTTTTATAGTACCTAATAGTTATTATATTACACCGAGCTCCACTCAAAATCGTTTTATATGAAAGAATGATTTATTAAATAAAAGTACTTCCATCCCTATTTGTTGTAATATTTGTTATTTTTTATTTTTATATATAAAAAGTTTCGAATATTATCATTAGTCATTAAATTCATTAAACATAAAATATATGCACTAATTAAATTAAAACTGAAAAAAGTCATTTAATATACAGATCTATGCGCTTAAAACGTTTGATATTTTACTCAAATTTCATAAAATTAATTTATAAGTTATATCTCAGCAATAAACTAAAAAACCATGCGAATGCCAAAAACGTATATATATATATATTATACACACTTATACTATATATTTATCACTTTGGATCACTTTATTGGAAATTAAAAACCTTTAAAAGTTTCATCTAATTATTATAATTTCAGAGAATTTTAATGAAGTGATCAAGTATTTTGATATATTTTGTATAATTTTTGGACTAAATATAAAACTTCAAGATTTAAAATATTTATTTATTTTTAAATATAAAAGATTTTGAGATTTGAGAATTTCTATCCCTCCTGATGATTATTGATGTATCATTAATGATAAATTTAGTAATTTGTTAAATATTGAAATATGGGTATCAACTACTTCAGTATAGAAGCTCACTTTTTCGAATATTCAACCTCGAAATTCAAGTGTTTCCATGCATGTCGATGTACTAAGTAGGTACCTACCTACTCATACAATTCATGTGTTATTTTACCAACATTCCTCATAGTTATTGTCTCAATAATCAAATTAATTTAATAAATACGCTTGCAAAAAAACACATTTTTCAATTACATTAGTAAATTATATTTGGCAATCTTAAACCCATCTATATTCCTCCCCTCCCCAAATATCATTTGTGCTGTCATAATATTATATGAACAAATTAAAAAAATAACTTATGTACAGTTCAGTTGACAATGGATAATAATTTACAATCTTTTATAATTATTAACAACGGTATACAAATATATCCTCATATTATAGTCTTAGTCAATAGATAATATAATCGTACGCCAATATTATTATCTTTGTGTTGTTTTGTATTGGTTTTCCGCATACAGCCGACGACATACTTCCGTCAATACCTACTGGATAGATGTAGGTTTTAACGTTGGAGTTTCTATACTTTATGTATAATATTAAGTATAATACAGTATAATCAGTAATCATCTCTTGAATATTTTATAGCTTTGTCTTTCAAATATTTTTATAACAGGATAAAAAAAAATAAGTTTTTTCTCCTATTAATAATGTAATTATTACATTACTTGAGGGTGTCATTTATAAGTAAAGTCCAAACATACTTAACAACAAAAGATAATTTTGAAATTGTATGTATATACTAGTCTGATTAATATTTAATACTTACATTATAATATAATATGACCGAGTAAAAGTGTAGTAATCTATATAGGTGAGATTCGTGGACATTCAAATTTTATAATAAAATATAAATACATTATATATAAAAATTATATTGAAAATAATAATTAATAATGTTAACATACATCTCAAATATTTATACAGATTATTATATCAAACTTGGATAATATTGTGAATACCTTTAAAATGTTTTTTTGAAAGTATTTAATATAGTATTTTGAATACTTTTAAATTTCTAATTATGTATTTAAAAAAAAAATTGATAAGTATGTTTTCATCAGACTCAAAAGTAAATTGTTCTCTCATAATCTAAAATATGTACAATCGATTTTTAAGGGATTTGGTGTAGTGAATTTTTCCCAAATTACAAGAAAAATGAAAATCCAGTTATTTATAAATATTTCAATATATTTTAAAAGTAATTTGAAAATAGTCCTGTGCCAATATTAATTTTTATTATTGTGTAATTGTGATATTTTTTTAAAAAAATATGTTTACTAAGATTGCAAATAAATGATTCTGATTAATTTTAAAGCGATAACACTTATTATTAAAATTAAAGAAAACAATATTTCCGAGTGCGCCTCGGAGTTTTTTTCATTATTCCAAATACGACATGCAATATTGCTTACAAGTGAACACCCTTAGCATATTTAAACAATAGTAATTATTTTGAAAATTAATTTTTCGAAATAAACTGTTAGGTGCACTCGAATTTGTTGCTATCTTTAATTTTGATAATAGCTTATTTGGCTCTAAATTTATTGTGATCAAAATTATTTACAAATCATAGTGAGTGATTTTTATGGTACCAAAACTTACCTGTGAAGCGTCCTCTTAATATTTTATTTATCAAAATTTAGTACATATAAATAAGAAAAAAGTATTCCAAAAATATTTATCAAATACATATTCTGCATACTTTTTTTTAGAAGTCAATATTGCGAATATGTATTCGATATACTTATAAAAATTATGTAACCCAAGTCAGGTTATTATATACATGCGTTTTTCAACACTATTCTATTATAATTTGACAGTCATTTTTAAATACATTTTAAAAAGTTAAAATAATTACTCCCATTATACGTTTTGCATGTTGCACATATCATTATCTTCGTTTATAATTTTCAATACGATGTTGTTGGAATCGAATATTAATGTATATCGTCACGTGCAATAAACTTCCGCAGTCTTGCGATATATTTTATGAGTATTTATAACCATATTTTTACCGTAGTATACGTATAGAAAAAAACAGGAATTTAAAGCTATATGTAACCTGCAAAGAGCAACAAATAATATGGTTATCCAAAAAGATTGGTCGAGTCGAACCTATACAGGATTTTTTTTTTATTTATTTATATAATGAATACAATTTTGATTTAAGTACTATGATTTAATTATATATATATAATATAAAATAAAGTTTCAATGACCTAGATTTTGCAAAATGTTCTTATAATTTTCAATGTAATAGGTAGATAAGTAATATATTTATTATTTAAAACTACCGTTTACACTTTATGCTACATGTTTATTTAAATACAAAACATATTATACAGGAATATTATGTGTACAGTAATGTTAAGTTATTAAATCCTACAATTTCTAATTTAAAATATTAATGTAAATTATTCTTAATTTATTCAACTATATATTATTATGGCATTCGTTTATATCAATTATTCCCATTATAAAATATTAACATTTAAATGCTTATTAGATACATTATAACACGTGTAGATACTTGTTTTTGTGATTTGTACACATTTTTTGTATAGTAGTCAATTATATTTTATTCGTATATAATGTATGTACCTATTATACTACACTTTCTTGGTTTTTTAAACAATATATGGATGGATTAAATATTTAAATGTTGAATTTTTTTTATAGAAATGCATAGGATATACAAAATACACGATAAAACCGTAATTCTATTAACAATTATGGACGGTAAAAATTTTTATTTAACAATTAATAAATAATATGATTATTTGCATATAAAACAATGTCTTGTAAGCTATAAAAGGTCTATTTCGTTCATAAGATGATAGGACACAATACATTTTTATTATTATAAGTAAAACTGTACACCACATAATTAATATGATTAATTTTTGGTGTAATTCGATTTTAAGGATATTAGTTTTTAATTAAAATAGATAGACAAAGGAATTTACTTATTATTGCAATTAATTAATAATTTTTATTGATTGCCTGAATAATATGCTGAAAATGAATTGAATTGTTTAATATTGAAATCCGTGCTTATTAACATTGCTTATTACCCATTATCAGGTACGTTTTATTGCTTTTATTAAATTCAAGTAATCGTTATAGTATATAATACTTCCTTATATACATTGTATTACACTATATTTATTGTACTATTGTATATAAGAAGTAAAAAAGATTAGATGAATTATTTTAAATAAATATTTTGATTTGATTATAGGTGTCTATTGTTATGGTACAACCATATTATATACCTACTATATACATATTTATAGCAACTAGTAAATTTTAAACCAAATTCTAAGTCATTATTCTTGGACATCATATACTAATAAGCAGGGCTCGGAAGTTATAGCATTTGCATATATTTTTTGGTAATTCTTAGAAGATCCCAAGTAAGGCACAAATTTGTTTCGCGTCTTTCTAATGTCATACACGAAATTTTGTTTTGCTAATTTTTGCATATTTACGGTTTTTAGTGATATTTTGCTAATTTGGGTTATAAGAGCTATTTTTAGGCATATTTTCATAATTTCATGTATGAACGAAAATAAATACATTTTTTTAAGTAGTTACACTTTTTTACGGAGGTATTGGAACATTTTTTATATAGGTAGTTTTTAATTGTAAATTTATAAAATACGAGATTGTTACGAATATCTAGTACCTACCTGTTCCAACCAGTTTAAATACCTAGTTCCCGCACAGAAAATATATACAATTTGTAAAAATAAAAGTAAAAATTTTTTTTTTAAAAAAAAAGTTTCAAAAAAATTTTACCATTTTCTTTGACAATTTTATTTTACATATTTTGAATTTTTTAGTGCTATTTATATCGCATATTTTCATGTTTTTAAGTGCATATTAAAGTGCTAAAAATGTACATTATATAACTTCCCAGCCCTGGTAATAAGTAATAATGTATACAAATATTAAAATTTTGTGAAAAAAATGGCTGTTTAGTTAAAAAAAAAATTTTATCTATAACTTATAGTAAAAAAGATAAAATCGTGTTAAAAATGATGAACGTAAATTTCGTACATTATCAGTTGGTCAGACGGAGATAGCAAATATGGGTATCATGTCCTCTTAATATAGGTACACATACCTGTATGATAATTAATGTGCAATTTTGTAAAATGTTTATAGAAAGAAATAATTATATGTATTTGGCATATTTTAGTATATTATATAATTATGAGTTTTCATGTAGGTAATAGATATTAATGGATCGTCGTTTAATACGAATTGGTTCAAAACATATATATTTAAGGCACTGAGATTTGTGGCGTGTGCTATTAAGAATAATGGCAGTTATGCGCGTAAATGTAGTTTTATAATTAAGTATCTAATTACTTTAAAACAAACGATGACTGTATTATATATTTTTGGGCTGTTTAACATTTATGAATATGAAAATACAGTGAAGCTCACGTAATAAGTAATAACTCGCACTGAATATTTAGGAGATACCTATGATGTATAATGGTACTCCGGTATTCGTATATTTAAAATTTGAACAGATTTACGAGTATAAAGTGATTACATTTTATACGTTTTTATACTCGTATTCTAAAATTTATGAAGTTACAATGATATACTTACTTCTTTGAACCGATAATTATATATATATATATATATCGATACCCGCAGCGAAGAAGATCGTAACTCAATTTTCGTCAGTTTTCAGGGCAACTGTTTCAATATTTTAAAGTGAATTTCTAATTCTGAATTTTAATATTTTTTAGTTACATTTTTTCTACATTTTTTTTTATCAATTATATATCATATAATTCGATCGATTAATCATCGTCATTAAATTACGGGTTTGTGGCTTTAAGAATCGATATTATAAAACTAGGTATATTATATATATGCGCCGTACGGTTTAGTATAATATTGCAGCGTTGTGTTTTTTCAAAAGAACATAGTGAGAGTGTCGAATGATTTATCTTAATGCGCGTATATTTAAAATAATTAAATTTCTGATGAGAACGCCGATATGCACAGGATGTTCATAGCGGACTCCTTTTCTTTCTTTTTCTTTTAATAACAAAAAAAAACCTAGATACTAAATACGTAATAATGTATACTGTACGGGTCGTATAAAAATCATCTATACGCACATATATTATATATTAATGCCACATTCGAAAAAAATGTATTCACACGCGTGTCGAATTACCTATATAGGCTATAGGTATAGGTACGGTAACACCGACGAATTTATATTATTAAATTAAAATCATTTGACATTCATTGGACGAAAAATCTCGATTTCCATCTTGATATTTTTTTATTTTATATTGATTTCTATCTCGATATCATCGTTATTTTTACCAATAAACGCATTTGTATTTTATCATATGTACGGTATACCTGTATACCGTTTATCAATACATAAATAATGCACCTTAAAGTATCGTTGCAGTGGCTGATATTCTCGATAACAGCTGCAGCGGTTAAATCATAGCAGCAACTGTACCTACAATTATTATTATATTCTATACGTATACCAATTCTCGCTGTACGTGTAGGTAATTAAAAACCGAGGGTGGCCTATAGGGTTTGTCAGTCAGGCCGTTGCATAATCTATTATATCATACACATTAGGTGGATACTATTATATGCATTTATACTGATATTGTACCGATGGAGGTTTTCTACGCCAACGGTTATGATATAGTTGTGTGCGTTTTCTTTTTTCTTTTTTCCATGACGTCAATCGAATATATAAGTATATACCTACTAGATAATGCATAGTATAGCGGTCGATATGAAAGAACCCAAGAAATGTCGCAGACCACACTACAGATATAAATATATAACAATCTATCAGCAGTGGCGTAGCCATGGGAGGTTTTTGGATGTTTGACCTAATTTTTACAAGCATTTTTTTTTTTCACATGTTTTAGCCTAATAAATGTATTGTAGTTCATACTTAATTATTTTAATTTTGACATATTTTGTATATACACCACTGAACCTGGTCCTTGAATGGACCAATAAGAGTATGAGCATTGAGCAGCAAACTCCTAACAAAAAAATCTAAAAACTTATAGTTTAATTTATATCTACCTCCCGTCCCGTCCCCCCAAAATTCCATAATCCTGGCTACGCCACTGGATCTACGTAGTACATATTATGCATGTTATAAAAGTATACTAGATTAACGAGAAAAAATTAAGATAACGGTGGGGGAGGGTCAGAGTTCGAGAAAACTTCTTCACACGACACTTTGATTTTTGATCCAATGAAAAACATGTACCCAGTAAAAGACACTAACTGTAGGTACCTACATATTATGTAATAAATAACATCGTAAAGTTAGCAGCGATTTAACGGCCATAAAAGCTGATTTATTCGTTTGAGTGCTTTTTCATTTTTGTTTTCTTTAGTTTTAACTTTTCAAAAGTTATTATCATTGCTCCATATACATAAAGCTTCCTATACATTCAATTTTAAGCATTCGATTCTAGATTAAAAATATCATCTATATTTTAATTGGCCTCCTCGAAGAATTTATCCCTTGTAGTTTCCACTCTTATCGTGTCTCTATAATGCTGAATATAATAATATCTCAACCAGTTTAATAGTAATAATATTCATTTTAAGATCCGACTATTACACATTATTAAACTCTCAAACCTGGATACAGGTACCTACAAATCAGAAATATTACAAGCTCCTAGTTTATATATTATTATGTGCAATAAAAAATACTATGCATCAATAAAAGATTTTTAATTAGTTTTTACGAACATTTTTCTAGGCATAGCAATTTAGCCACATTTATATAATATAACCGGACCACGTCATTTTTATTCTTATTTAAATTTAAATTTTGATTTTTTTTAGGTTTTGACCATTTACTTGTTTTCTATTTAAGACAAGGTCACACATCCGTTTTTAAGGGGCGGTGTATAGATAATTTTAATAAAATTTTAAGATAAATGAAAATTCGACAATTTGAAAATATTTTAATTTATTTTAAAAGTAGTTTAAAAATACTCTCATATTAGTACTTACCACTTTTTCTTGTTGTGTAATCGCGATATTTGTTAAAAAATCACAAATAATGAAAAAATGTATAAATCGTAGGTCATTAATATTGGCATCAAATAAAAGAAGAGAACAGAGGATTATTTTTGTAATAGGTACTTTACATATGTAATAGTTGATCCTTAAAATAGTCAAATTTTACAATTTTCAATTGCTTATGAGAAATACAATATTAACATCAAATAAAAAAACTCTGTCTAAATTTTATAAATGTCATTAGCTATTTATTGATATAAAAAATATTTATATGTGAATATTCCAGCCGATATAATACTTGAAGTACAAATCTATGTTTTGAGTATTATTTTCAGGGAGTGGCGTCCTCTTGAGTTTTAATGTTCTGTTTTGTTTTATATTTCTTAGGCATACCTATTTAAGTTTTAAATATTTATTTATTTAAGTTTAAAAAAATCAAGTCTAATTATTAGATATATATATTTTTTAATTCTTACAGTAAAAATTTTAACTTAAAGTATAATTTTAAGTTTAAAATTGCTTTTATTATCTATGAATATGAAATTTTAAATAGTTATAGTAAATACGAAGCAATATTATGAATTTTCTGGGTTTAAATTGGCCAGAATTTATCATTTAATCATCAAAATTTTATTAAATATATTTTCAAATTAATGAATTTAAAAAATAAATATCAAGACCCCATTAATTTTGTTCAGATAACTTTTGAGTGAGATGGAATGTGATAATTCAAAATGAACGTCAAAACTCAAAAGAGACCAAATATTTCAGCTGACATTACTTCTTATGATACCTATCTAATATATAACGCGGCCTTTCATTGAAATAAAGGTTCTAACGTGGTTTTCTAGTTTTCGATATATTTTCGTTTAAAATTCTGTTTTTATTTATGTTTAAATGATTTATTTCAATTTATTATCATGTAAGTTTGCTTAAATTCCACCATATGTGAGACAGATCATATGACAGATCTCATATCTGTCATATGAGAGGATATATATTGTACGAAAATATCGACAACGAAAAATAAAATATTCCCTAATCCATAAAACCCGAGCCTATAATAGTATGTTCAGGCACTATACGACACACTTTGTGTAGTATGAAATATGAGAGTGTGTAATATATATACAATAATTTGTAAAATTTGTATTTATATACTTGAAGTCTTGAAATGTGCCTTTTGTAACATTGTATTTTTCTTTATTAATTATATTAATGAAATCCAACAGTACCTATATAATAGAAAATAAATGTTTAATTTTGGAGACATTTAATTTGTGAATTTTATAAAGTTCGATTCCAATATTAAAATCGATTTCAACGTCTATAAAAAATTAAAAATTGATTTTGAAAAACCAAAACTATAATATTATATATTATAGGTACCTGCCCACGTAATTATTATTCCATACTCATTTCGATTTCATACTATGAGTTCATCGCGTGGTACAAACGGTTGTTTGTTTTACGCGCTGTGTTGTTTTCAGCGTGTATCAGAGCGCAATATTCCAGCAATATAGTTATAGGTAGTGTTGTAATACTCGTATGTGTGCCTCACGTCCACCTCGGTGTATTTACTTATACCACATTGTTCATTAAATCCTATTCAAACCTCCGCCGCCGCAGTATTTAAATATAGGTGCGCCCATTTTCCGTTTTATGTGCACGTTGACATTTTGTGCTGTGCAGCTATTCTCGTATATATACAGGGCGAACCACCAACAAAAAATTCTCCAAGAAATGGCGTTCACTGGATCACAAGCGAAAAATGTCTTATTAAACGAAAATCAGTTAGATAGTTCAAAGCTTGACATTTGGAAATATAAGTAATAAATTGAATTATGGAATGAGGAAGTACTTAAAAGTTATAAAAATATCAAAATGAAATCGGTATTGATTTTTCGGTCGTCTTTTGCAAATTCTGAAAAAATTTATAATTATTTTGTATAATAAAAATAACGTTCTATACTATCTTGTCTAAAATACAAAATAAATGATTATATTATATCTAATAATTGTAAAAAAAATATAATATCTAAATAACAATATAATATAGGTGTACGTACGAGTATAAGTATCTATTATACATATTATGTTCATTGTTCATACTTTATCAATGTTTCAAAAACTTTTTTTTTACGAAAGAACAATAATTCTTGATTATTAATTAATTCGTCTAATTATGATATCGCTACTCACTATTGTTTTTTTTTTTTGTAAAAATATAGCTACATACTACATATTTATCTATATATATATATCTTGTATTGTATCGAAATTTTGACATATTTGGAAAAAAAAAATTTTATTTTAGTAATTAGTTAAATAATATATATTATATTATTATATTATAATTGCATATTTTTATACTTCTCTAGAAAAATGTATATTATCTAGTCTTCGAAAATATGACGGAAAGTATTCACTTTGTGATAAAAGTATCACCTAGTATAATTATTATTAGGTATTAGCTGATTAGCATAAAAAATGCACTGATCGCTAATGTTGTTCTAGATGTATAGATACTCAGTCAGATAATAGGTTTCCTTTATTTTGTGTATAATATATTAAATGTTGACTATACCTAACGTACTTACTTAACTGTACAGTTTTAAAACATTGTTACTTCAAAAATTTGAAACTGGGGTGAAGTAAGATTTCAAAAATGTAAAATGAGATAATTCATATCTATTACTTTTAAAAACATTTGAGGCTTAAACTATCCTCATTTATTAATTAATCACAAAATTAAAAATACAAACCACTTTTTATGATTTAATTATTTGTTAGTAAAGTATACACAAATTTTAGCTAAATAATTTAGAAGACAAAGATCTGAAGAATATGCATAGATAAGAAAATAAGACGCAATATCGAAATAAGTTTTAGCTAAAGTGAGAAATTTTACTGTAAATACCTAATAAAAGTTTCAAGAGTACAATGGTAGAATTATTGAATTATAATTATTCATATAAGAACAAAACCTATATTAAAATATTTTTAAATTTTGAGTTGCTCTATATAAAGTTATTTTTACTGATTTAATTTAATTTAATTTTTATTACAGAAAATTAAAATCAAAAGTTAAAATTATATAAGTAACTCAGTTATTACACACAATTTTTGAAAATATTAGGTATAGTTAAATATTGTACGTACTCTTATAGATTGTCAAAACACAATACCCAACTCAAAAATCTAAATAAATGAAAACTAGTTTTCCGACCAAGTTATACAATTTATACATCTACAACAATATATTGATGATATATCTTATACTTGTATACTAAATATAATATATAATATAGTAGGTACCGTATACTGTACTGACCTAAACAATATACGCAATAAGTAAGAACTCATAGTAATAACACAAGCAGATATCTATATGAGTTTACAAATTATAAATTAATATGTTACCTATCGGAAATTTGATAATTAGACATTACCAATAGACCATATAATGTCTACAAACAAAAAAGATAGTGGCTAATTTTAATCGACATATTAGTCATAAATACAATATTATTAGGTAATTATTTTAATTTTATTTTATATTAAAATGGGAACAAGAATCAAAATGCATTAAATATACTTAATAAAGGACATCACACGAGTAGTTTCTTTCGGTGGTAAAAATATGTTTACCGTAAAACAAACGATAAATCATTAAATTATTTTAAAGTTAATTAAACTATTTATATTAGACTATGTTTTATAGAAGATAACGTTTAAGAGAAAAACTTATCGGGGGTTTTTTTTAAATATTGATTTAAAATATTTAAAATAATTATTTTTAAATCAAATATTTAGAATTTAAGACATTAAGACTCCAATGAAGGTATTCATAAAATAAAATTATCTTTACATTTTATAATAGGTAACTCTAAAAGTTAAAAAAATAATTTAAAATACCTACTTTAAAATGCCTTTTTGTTTGTTTTGAATAAACATGTTTTTTTAAACTAATTTCGTTATTATAAACAACAATAAAATATGGTATACTTATACACAGTTACATATCAGGGACTTATTTAAAAGAGGGGACAGAGAGAGTGTAAGCCCCGGGCAGTAAAATTTTGGAGCAGAAAATTTCGAGTGGTTCTATTTTTTATATATTATAAGTATACACCAGGAATAATTATTGTAATTTATTTATATTTAAGTAAGGGAAAAATAATTTTGATAATAAATTTCTTATATTATATTGAAATCGAGAATAAATCATATGAGGATAATATTATCATTAGTATAATATATACGAAAAACATGCGATTTTTATAAGTATGAAATATATAAACGTTATGTTGTTTGTTATTGTAAATATCTGTTGATTTCATAATATTATATTATAAGTAGCTGAATAATTATTTGATAACATATATTTTTTTCGTATATACATGGTTGGTCATACTGTGGTCTTTGATTTCTTATTCAAAATGACCAAATATATAATACATTTACCTATATAATTGTATATAGGTATTTAATATGACGTATAATCGTATTAATTGCTGTATTTACTAATTTATCTTCTATTCCTTTTCTCCCAATTGCTTTGAAAAATTTTATATCAGTTATCGGACTGACTCGACCAAAGAAATGTTATTTACAACATGCATGGGGTAATATTAATATTTAAAAATTAATAAGTAGAATTTCATGTATAAAATTTATTTTTCTAAATATAGTATGGAGGAGGCGACGATTTTTTTATAACCTAGAAGGCCAAAATCTGAAATACGCCTCTGCTACTCATAAATTACTTTTGAAATGTATTTAAACATTTTTAATTGTTAGATTTTTTTTTAAATATCCCTATAAATGATAATTTAACTATAATGAAGAATACAGGTTAAAAAATATATATATAAATTTAGAAAGCTCATATATTATTATGATTATTATGCACCATGTGCTCGGTTAAAACATATGTAGTTTTAACAACATTTTCTAATATATAACGCTAATCACTAATGTTTTAAAAACTATAAAATATATAAAATCAAAAGACTAAAGTTTTCCGTTTAAATTATAAACATCAACATATCAGTAACATATAAGTACTTAGATACGTCCTACATGCATATTATGTACCTACTATTAATATTTTTATTGATAATATGTCGGATCCTATACTTATATTAGTTTTTATTGATATAATACGGTTATATGGACATTTGGATATACACTGTCTGTATATTATAATGATGTATTTTTGAAAAATAAATAAACATGATTTTATATTATAGTTTGATATTATTTTATTTTATATTTTAAAACATTTTTAGTATGAAAAATAAAGATGTTTGGTTCAAATCATGTATACATAGTACTTACTGTCGGTGTTTAAGTGGAGGAGGACTCAATCTCCCTATTACTGTCAGAACTTTAACAGCTTTAAACTTTAAAAAATTTCTAAACGATACGCCCATGTTGAATCAAAATAATTTCCTTCGTTAAAAATGATTTTTTATTTTAGACAATACATTATATAATAATGATAGTTTTTAAAAATAGTATGAGTAAAAAAAATATATTATTAATATTGTTATGATTATAATTTTCAAATCATAATAATAAATTTAAAAAAAACAATTTTAACTAAAATATGTTTTTTACAGACCCATCTAACTGCGCTTAAAATATACGAAATCACTTAAGATTTTTTTTTAATCATTCTACAAGATATTATTATTATGTAATATTATATGTTATTTTTTCATGAAATTAAACATGATCAAACCCTTTTGAAGCATCTATGCATTTTTAATATTTAAACCATTTTTTCCTATTTTAAGAATACACAGAACGCTTAAAGAAATCATAATCCCCCCACCCTCAGATTCGTTATTACCACTTCAAGCAAAAAGTTATGACTAGCAGTCTTGTAAAGAATAGTTTTAGAAAAAAATTTAATATTTTTACTCTGATACATTTTAAAAAATACTTAAAATATTACTTAAATACTTTTGTTTTAGACACATATCATAATTAAAATAGTTCTATATTCTTTTATCAATTTGATAATATATAAGTGTTTAGAAATATCAGATTAATCTATTCTAGGATGAATAAGTAAATATAAAAAAAAAACAAAATTGTAATTTTTTCGCTTTATTTGTGGTTACAACTATAATACAGTACAGTCACTAATCAGTAGAGATTGTACGGTAATAAAGTGATAGCTGGTAACTGATAAACGCTCTGAATCTGAAATGAATCTTAAAAAAAATCTATCTAAAATACCTACCGAAAAACGAAAATCATTCAAATACTTTTACTTGAATATTCTACAAGTTTAGATGCCAGGCGGCAAGTGGGAACTGGGGAGTTAGAGTTTGGATAAATCCTAGATGAAAAAAATGATTTCAAAAATCCAAAATTCTTTTGAAATAGATTTTCAATATTCAAAGATTTAAATCGTGCCCGATCACAGTAATGGTCGCGGTCATTGCCGGTCGGTACATTGTGTATTATCGAATTATACTTTATACGCATTATCCCAACGTGTAGGTACAAAAAAATTTGCCCGACACTGAGCGTGTTGACCTTCACGTGTTTCCGGTTCCTCGCTCGTCCAAAGACCATTATGTATGCTGTGTGTACAGTTCCGAATAATTTTATATTCTATTTTATTTATTTATTATTTTTTTTTTTTTATTGTACATTATGTTTTTACCGTTCACGATGTGTACGAATTGAAATCAGCGCCAAATAAACGTCCTATAACACGGCCCGTGGTGGCGGCACCCATTGACTATATGCGCGTGCATTTAATAAATGCGCGCGTGTGTGTGTGTGTATGTGTTTTTTTCAATGTCGTTCGTGCATAATATAATTTAACCGAACGGTAGGTTATTACGGAACAAATCGACAAACGATATTTTTGTAAAACCTTTATGACCTTTGTGGACTTTGTGATAATAGTATCTAATAGAATGTCACGCCGACAGTATATTGTCACCACTATAATATATAATATCGCATATAAATCTAAAGGCTATTAAAATAAAAAAAGTTGAGTGTTAAACAGTTCAAATAATCGAGTTCATTTAAAAATTCATTTATTTTTGCCCCAAACTATCACAACTAGTTTAAATTTGCATTGTATTAGCTAAACATATAACAGATAATTTTCCAAATTTCTGATACATATTTCAATCCAAATTCAAATAATATAATAATTGATTATTATTAGCTAATTAATGGGCATACTTAATATTCAAAAAATGAAACGCGGGAAAACTCAATACACTTTTTTGAATAGTTTTAAAGATTCTAATACTAATATTATTTGTTCAATGTTAATAAATAATAATAAACTTAAAGTTAAGTTAATATTTTTATTCCAATTTAATTTTAAAATTTAAACTTAATTATATAGTTGAGTTTATATTTCATTAGCCCTTTACATCTATTGTCAAGTTTTAATTGAAGACTGTTAGGTTTATTGAACTTAAAAAATTCCAGTTAACTAATTAAGTTTATATTTTAAAGTTAAAAATTAAAAAATACTAACTTAACTTTTTCTATAACGTCCAAAATAGTTACTCACTGCTATGGACGTACTAATACCTCATAATCTATAAAATCGTTATTAACCATGGTATACACTCAGCAATGTTTTCGTTATAACAATAAAAAATTAACGAACATTTTGATATATTAACATTATTTCTACGTTCATTTGCCAGATTATGAGAATTATTTAAATTTTTTATTGATTATATTGCATCCGTGCTATCAATTATGAAATATTATTTGGATTTAAAATGTTTTTTTGGTTTTTAGTTTATAAAATTGTAGTTTTAATGATTGAATTTCGTAAACATTTTTATAAAATTAAAATTATAATATTTTGCGAACCCCTGGCATATAATATTTTTAACTTGAATATTTAACTTAAAAATAATTTAAAAAATTCAAAACATCATGGTTCTAAATACTTTTTTGCAATTTATAGGCTATGTATAAAATTAAAATTAAATGAAATCTGGACTATACAGTTTGCAGTGAATATTGGCTGGCAGTGAAAGGGTTAAGAGGATGTAAAAATCAGTTTTGCTAGAAAAAATTGTTCTCGGGCTGTAGTTGTAATTAAGAAACCAAATTTTGATAATATTAAACGATAATGTAAAATGGTATTGTTAAAATACTATTTTTAAATTATTGTAAAATATATTTAAACATTTTTAAAATGTTATGGATTTTCATTTCTCAAAAAATTCTTGAAAATTGCCTAATAGGATCCCCTTAAAAATCGTACGTACGACAATAAAATTTAATTTTTAACTTTTGACTTAATATACGTATGTATATATGAACTCATTAATCTTCTTAAAATATAATATATAAAACAAAATTAAAATACATTTTATATGGTTATACAGTATTTGAGTATTTGAAAAGAAAACATCACAAAAAATTTTAATATTATCATATTTAATGATAATTAGTTTTAATATTATTCAATTTATAGCTAGGTTTAAACCATATGCAATTAATTAAGTACATACACGAATTAAAATGAAATCGAAAACACTGCACTTGTTAGTATAGGTACTGTATATTATGCTCTATCAAATTTAAAAACATCACTATTTCTGCAACAAGTTTTAAGCTTTAAAAAAATCCATTTTTTTTTCCATTGAAGTGATTGATTAAATAGTCCTATAAACAAGGTGTTAAAAAATATATTTTGTGGGGGATCGTCAAAGTAATTTTGTCAACTTATTGTTCCAAACCAGTAAAAAAAAATCATCAATGAACCGCCGAAATACAAAAACAGTAAATAAAAAAGGTCATTAATTATTTTTTGATTTGTACCGACTAAATGCTGAACAATAACTTTTTTTGTACCGACTAAATGCTAAATAATAACTTTTTTTTGTACCAACTGGACTTCATTTTGTTCAATTATTTCTTGAGTGAGGGGTCTTTGCGACCCCCTTAAGCCTCTTTCCCTTCAGCCCTACTTATAAATATTTTGAAAACTAATTTAAATTTGTTAACAATACTACTTTTTTAGGTACTTTTTAAATATGTTTTGTTATTTACTCCTTAAAATTGTTTTATAAAATTAAAAATGTCTAAATATTTGTTGACTAAATATTGATAAACTAGATATAAATATGAAAAAAAAAAGTTGATAAAAAGTTAATTTGCTGAAGTTTTGAGTAAAATTTAGAAGAAATTCATGAAACGTCAACGAACATTTATACTCGTGTGCCTGCACGTACGTTATCGGTATGCAAAATGCTGTTAATGTTATTATACAGGTTACATACAGGTGGGATTACATGCACTAATATTCATTTACATACGTACACATACATACGACATTTCCATATTATTTGAAAATTGCTTATTCAAGCCACCTTGAAATTAGCCCGTAGAGAGCCAATTAGCAAAGAAGATGACGTACGCGCGGTTTTTAAGGTATTCTTTATAGAACATTTTCAAGACATTTTTAGAAAAGTGAAAATCTAACGACCTCCTAAAAATATTTAAATACAATTTTAAAGTAATTTAAATGCAGTCTTATGTCAATACCATTTTTTCTTGACATATAGTCATGATGTTTATTAAAAATACATGTATACGCATTTTTCATTTTTATCAACTTGAGAATACCCTACTAAGATGAAATGAAAATTAAATTATAAAAAATTATCTAACCCTTTACTTATTTGATTTTTGAAATGTGCATTTTTATAAGTTTTATGAGTTGTTAAAAAATTGATTTTTTAAAAATAATTATAAATCTTGTAAAAATGAATATATCGAAAAAAGGCTATTTTATGTAATATAGGGTCATAAGGGTTTCTTTATGTATGTTATTAGCTATAATATTTGTTTTCTATTTGATATTTCTAACATTTTTGTAATGATAAATGCTAATACAAGTTTTCCATTGAAAATTTGTAGGTACGACGTCCCCTTAACAATTGTAACCAATACCTTTTATTCTTAGTTTTATTTTACTATAATTTAAAACAAAATTATATATTTTGTTGTTTTCTTGTAATATTTGTATATTTGGATGCATTTATTGTTGGTACCAATTTTTATCTTAAAATGTTAAGTTATATCATTAGATATGTAACTAACTTATCAAATTAGTCCGTATGAAACTATGGCGCAGAAGTATAATAGGTATTAGTAATAAAAGACAATACTATTTTATTATTTTTCGTAAATATTATTAATTGTATCGAATTACTTATCTCTAACTAATTCCACCGTTATTTGAAAGAAGAAGAACCGGTTATAATATCTGTTTATGTATTCAAAATAAGTTTTTTTCTTTCATTTTTTTCAAGTTGTTTTATAAATGCATCTATGTTAAAGTGTTATTTAACCAAATAAAAAATAAACGAGTATGTATAACAATTTACATTACTAAGTTTTAAACAACATACTACAACTAAACTTAAAACGGATCGTATTTATTTTATTTTAATATTTAGCATTAATTATAATATGTTTATAAACATTTATATATTATATTCAAACCATATTACCATCATTTAAAATAATAGGTACCTAATTTAAATAAAAGTTAAATATAAAAAATTCGGTAATGGTTTGAAATGTTTGAATATAATATATATATATATATGTTAAGCACATATGAAATCTAAAGCCTAAAAGAAGCCCCACTGATGTTCCATTATAGCTTATAACTTAGCATAGGCAACAAAGGGGGGGGGTCATGTGAGAGTCAGAGGCACTGGTAAAAACATAAAGAAACTATGACCCCTTGATATTTTGTGAACGAATTATTAAAGTTTTTACTATCTTATATATATTTGTAACAATTATCTTATATACCTATATATATATATATATATATATATATATAAATATATTGAATGTGTTAGGACTTATTTGACATATTTAACCCGAAACACAATTCTGAGCGAAGTTATGTAGTATTATTTTCAGATTTATACAATTATACCTAATAATTTTCCATTATTTTCGATAGTTTTCCTTTACAATTTACAAAATTGTAATTGAAAAACGGTCTCCTTTAAGTACCACCTAAAGTTAATTTTTAATCAGACAGTTCTGTATCCCAATTTTCTAACTCAACTTCTTCTATTCGAAATATATGAGTAGTTTTTAGAGAAAACTAAAATAAACATCATTGTAAAACCAAGCTACCATCCTCTCTCCGCTCAAAATTATATAAATATAATTATTAATAATAATTAATCTTTAATAAAAGATTAAAAATAACATATTATCAGATTTATATTTAATTATTTATTTTCATTGAGTTTTTTTTATAAAAGTTTGTATTTTTTTAAGTTATTAATTATGTTTACTTACCTAATTTCAAAATTGTTCATTTATATTTTTGCTAATCATGCCTAATACGTATATTTTGTGTTTGTATAGAATTTCATGATAATTTATTTCTTATATATATATATATCACGAGAGAGATAATAAAAATTTTTTTTAAAACGACAATATTAAGTTGTACAGAGTCAGAATTGTGGAACGTGGGGGAATGTTTAAAAAAAAATTACTGCTCTCTCCGTGAAAATGTCTATGTTACGCTACGCCCATGATTATAAGTTATAAGCAACATACTAAATATAATATATTGAATGTGAAACTATGTTTTGTTGACTAATAAGTCTCTATATAGACTCAAAAGTCTGGAATATTTTTGAAATGAGACTTATTAGTAAACAAAAAATAGTTTAAGTTAATATTAAGTATTTACAAGACCCCCTCGTATAAATTAAAAATTTATTTATTATTTATTTTAGATTCTGACCAAAGCGAGTAATGTATTGGTTTTATAATTATGTGCTTATTATGTACTTTATAAAGGAAATTTTTTTAAATTTTTTAAATAGTTTTCAAAAACGTAATGAAAAACTATTTATCTTAATGAAAAATTGTTATTCATTAGGAATAATTCCTAATAATGAGAATATATAAAGTTATTATAAACTTGTTATGGTTACCGACTTACATATAGATACGAGTATATTTATATATATATGTATACTTTGCATTCATGTTTTTGAAGAAAAAACATTTTGGGTAGAAAGAGTTGAGAAGGAGTTTTTGAGTACAGAGATTTCTGATAGAAAATTAATTGATGATTAATTTAATATGTAATTTTTCGATTTCCTTAATAATTTCATTATCATCATAAAAAAACTACCAAAAATAATCTAGAATTATTGTAAATAAGAAAATTAGAGTGTCAGAAACCTGATATTTACACCAAATACTTATTATAGCAAGAAAAATGTACTGAAATAATAATATTAATAATAATATGATCTTTATTTCAGAAATTTTAAATAACACGCTTAATAATAATTACAAATATGTATGATTTCTGACCCAACCTCTAAGAAAACTTGTTTTAGGTTGGGTGAGTCTTGATAATATTACATTATAATTATATATATTAGTTAAATGATAACAATAAAATGCAAAATTTAATCTATAAATAAATACAATTACACATAATAAATATGTAGCAATTAAACATTATAAAAAGAAATTAATGAAATTTTTTAATGTACAATTTAAAATTACTAACAGAAAGAAAAGAGTCGAGATCAATATTTTTCTCGCGTAATAGATTAATTCCTATGTTTAAGGATGACATTAATCCAAATAACTTATTAAATTTGTGGGGGGTTATGTTGTTCTTGATACTATTGTTATAAATGATACATTTTTTGCCCAAATTGAATGTCATATAATTGTTATCGAACTATGATTTTATTAATTTAATGGAATTATTAGCGAAATTGAACAGTAATTGAAAGAATTTTTCCTTTAATAAAACTAAGGTCTCATCTGCCAAACAAACTATTTTTCCTTTTATATTTAGATTTAACAATCCGTTAATATAAATTATAAATAATAAAAGCGGCCCAATAATGTTCCTTGTGGTACTGAGTGCGTGAGAACCGTCGTATTACTAAGGTCATTACTCATTATTTATTTTTACCACTTGCGTTCTGTTACATAGATATGATTCAAATAGATTTTTTGCTTAATAAATTTCCACATTTTCTAATTTCTTTAAGAGTAAAGAGTTTTAAAGAGGTTTACTGTATTGAAAGTTTTTTTAATGTCTAAAAAATCCCTTTAACTTTATTATTCTGATCCAAAGAGTCCCTAATATAATTAATTAATTTACAATAAAATAAGCATCTTCTGTAAATCTACTAACAATAAATCCATATTGGTTATTTGATAAGAATTTATTATTTAATAAAAATTCTATTATACGAGAATTAATGCATTTTTCAAAAACTTTGGATATAGTTAGAGAGAGTGCAATCGGCCTATAATCATAACAAATACGACTATCACCAGATTTATAAATAGGTGTTATTACACAATTATTGAAAGAGCTCGGATATTTTTCAGAATAGATTGAGTTATTAAATATATTATTGAAAGAGGATAAGAGATAGTTAAATACGTATTTTTTAATAATTCATTGGCCATTAATAACATATGACGTCAAAGGTTTAATTTTTATTAAATGTTTCTGCATTTGAAATTCTGCTATAGGCTTAAGAAAAATAGAATCATTAATATAACAACAATTATTCATTAATTTCCAATCCAATTTCTCAAAGCTGTTTTTATTGATGCTTTTTTCTATGTTAATTCCAACCTCACCAAAAAATTTATTGAATTCGTTTGCAATTTCATCATTATTTACTAAAATATTACCTGCATTATCATCAACTCAGTAATGTGATTATATTTTCGTTAGTTTTACCTAAAGCTTTATAGATTACATTCCTAGTTCCTTTCATATCATTTTTAACACTATGGATTTTATTAAATAAATATAAATTCTTCGCACTTTTTACTAAGGAGTTTAGTATATTTCTGTATTGTTTATAAGAACCTAGTAGTTGGTATCAAATGGCCTTTTTTAATTTAATTTTAGCAAAATGGTCAGTTATTTCAATTTTAAATATGTACGCATTAATATTTTCAATAGGATATTGTTTGATAAATATATGATCCAAACTGGATTTACAATCTTTATTGATTCTCGTGCATACATTATTGTAAGAAGAGTAACCGTGATAAGCTAACAAGTTAAGATAGTTATTAGTAATTTTATTAAATTTTTTGAATAAACATAGAACCATTTGAAGTACCTACAAGTTTTACGGAATATTTTAAGATTATTTAAAAAATCTTTAACAACATTATGCAAATATCTATATATACCAATTATTCTTATCTCTTTATCACAAAATTTAAGTATAAGCTTTAAAGAGTTATAAGACAATAAAATATTTCTTTTACATCCAATTATATTAATCTCATTTTTAAAATATGCAGATTAACCATTTGATTAATTAATTTATTTATTTATCAGAAATATTAACTATATCATATTGTATATATTTGTATAGATTGCACTGGTTGGGATATTCTTTGTGCCGTTCTTGGATTAGATGCGCTACAGTCGGGAAATATTTGATAACCATAACCATATTTATTTTCTTCCAAACGGCATCGCAGAGATACTTTTTTTCTACATTGGAATCAAAAAGCTACAATATACCCAAAGATATATCAAGTATGTTCATCTATATAAATTATAAGTCTGTAGTACAATAGGAATGATTGATATTATATTGTCATTTTTCTACATTTCGGAAAAATAAAATTAAAGCTCTTCATTTATACATACTAAAATTCTAAAATTATTTTAACTTTCCTCTAAATTGTATAAATAACGCTGTAAAAATAAAAACTGATTTAAAAATATTTTAGATCAATAGAAAATTTGTATTCCGGAATGTGTAGAAACATGACATATTATCAATACCTCTGTCATTGTACCATTGAAGTATAATTTCAAGTGCTATAAAATAGTATTTTTAAATTATATATGAATTTTTTTTATATATAACGAAGATTGGCTGTGGCTTCTCAGTGGATTCGTTCATTTAACATTCTCGACGTTCATCGGCTATCGAGGTGGTAAACGTAACAAAAGCTCATGGATCGCATTTTTCGGAATCGTACAGGGCATATTGGCCGTCTTATTGGCGTTAATCAACGCATCGGATCATTACAATTTTCAACGTCCGTCGGCTATTATGTTGGCCACGCCGGGTAATAAATGCACAAATAAATGCAATGAAATACATTTTTTTCGCTAACACAAACATTCGAATGTTTTTCTCGTTGTAGACACACCGCTCTGCGACTCCATCCACGGAGCTAATGTGAGGGAACCATATGTTCCGCTTCACTTGGTGAAAACAACCGTGTTATATTTACTCCAAGCTAGCATGTCATTAGGAAGTACGGCCGTATTGGCACTAGGCCTAGGCCTGCTCGACGAGTCAGTAGCTCCGACCAAAATTGCTGCTTGCATAGGCGTCGTCATCGGTTCATCGCTATTGGGACTGCAGACCGGATTGATGGTGGGAAAATTTGCATTCCACGTAAGCGCAGAATTCAACTTGGCTGGGGACATCGCATGGTTCGGTAAGTCATACAATCAGTTTAAATTCAACCGCTGTTGTATACGTACGTACTATAACTAAAGAGAACCTCTGATGTCCTGGTATAAATAAATACTTTTTAAAAAATAGAATACTATGGGTAAAAAATCTTGACGTAAAATCTAACAACTTTTTGGCTACTTCTGGTGCTCCACGGGGAGCATTTATCTACCATCATACAGTTAGCAGCACTATCTCCATTACTATTCTCATTGTCAATAGTGCTTGTAAAAAGCTCAGTCATGTTAAGTTTTGCAGATGATATGAAACTTTTCATACAACATACACTTGACGATTATTTGCGTCTTCAATATGATATTCATGTATTTATTTCATGGAGTAAGGCTCTCGGTTTATCTTTAAATATTTAAGTGTCAATATATGACATTTACCCGTCATAATTGCCCTGTAGATTTCATATATTTTATTAATAGTAATATCCTCCAGCATAAGCGTGACTAGGATGCTTTAGAGGCATAGCCCCCTAAATTATTCATTTATTAAGATAAATACGCTTTTTGGGGAACTAATTCAACGAAAAAGTTGATGACCTTTTTTTTTTTGCTTATTAAACAATTTTATGGATAAACCCCCCTCCCAAGATTTTAGAGTTAGTTGTGCCACTGTGATCCAGTTTTCTGGTGATTCAGTTCGTGACCTTAATTTTTATTTTTGTAGTTCGTTATCTCCTCACATCTACATCGAGAAAATTTATAATAAAACCTTAAAAATATTTGAATTTATTAAAACAATTGCAATTGAGTTTAAACTTGAAAATTCATTAAAATCACGTTATTGTTCTCTTGTTAGGCCCAATTTAGAGTATGGAACTATGGTTTAGGATCCAAATACCGCTATTGACTCTTTTCAGGCTGAGCGTGTTAAACGTATTTTTTTTTTTCAAAATACACTGCATTGGCTATGACTGTTCTCCTATACTTTAGTAACTGAATCTCGATACCTATTGGTAGATTGAAGAAAATTCTTCAATCTTGAATTCTTGGGGAAGCTATTGGGCAAATAAGTAGATTTTCCCGAATTGCTATCCATGGTAAATTTTAAGGTTCCTCAACGTTCCACTCGCTCTTTTCTTTCACTGTATCTATGCCAATTACCAACTATAATCAAAACGAATCATTAACTCGTTGTCTAATTCAAGCCAATAATAAGGACCCGTCTTTTCTTTTATAATATTATCTATGTTCAATTTGTTGTACCTATATTTATATATTTTTAGTTGTAATTGTAAATTGCCCAAACAGGTGTTATTATGTATAAATAAATAATTTATTGTTTTTATCCCAACAGTTATCGGTCTGATTTTGATAGCTGCGTCTTTCGTTGTCGCTCTATTTCCCAGCAGGCTGGTCACGAGTCATGCTTCGACATTGATCCGTAACAGTCCCATATATCGAAATAATAGATACGGTATTTACTATATTTAATTTTCACGCCGTAAATGCTATTTTATACTCACACGTTCCTATTATTTAATAGATTTTAGAAGCACACTAGGAAGGATTTTCAGTAATAAGTTAATTCTATCCAATGTAGCCGCTATTGCTTGCGTTTACACAGTGTTGATCAATACGTTGTACGAAGAACCGAATTACATGGAATCGGTGTTTCTTGTACCTAAACACACGACTGACGCAACCGATCAAAACATGATAGTCATCGGTGCGTAAACGAAATGTTTTTACCTCTATCTATAACGATATTTATTTTGCATATAATTAAAAAAATAATTGTATGATATTATGTTTTTTATTTTTAATTTATGCTGAAATTACATTAAATATTGAAATCGGTTAGAGTTTAAACATGCAATACATCCATGTATATATATGATTATGTAATGTTTGTGTACGTGTTTTAGATTATTTGAGATATCCTCTGGCCGCAGTTTGTGTATATTTATCCGGTGTATTAATATGCATCGCTCAGCCAAGAGCGACGTTATTAGCTGCTTGGAATATTGGCATAATTTGCATTGTGACCATATTAGTGTTCACCAGCATGTTCCTTCGGTGTTCGAAAATACAAGTACACAACCAGATAACGCAAAGGTGAGAATAAAAATAAAAGCATCTAACCGTCGGTCAAAAAAGTTACAAATCTGTATATTTGTTTTTCAACAGAACCGATTTAAATGAATACTGTAATAAGGATTGCAACTGTCCGGACAATATTGCTTTCGAACCCGTTTGTTCATCCAACAGTCACATTGTCTATTATTCACCTTGCCACGCCGGTTGCAGGACACAAGATGTTTATTCTAGACAGGTGAGTTAAAATATAATCATAAATCGTTAATTCACAATGCAGAAACGTATTTTACAGGTTTTTTTTTGGTCCACAGGAGTACGTCGGATGCGCTTGCGTCCAAACGGAATCTGCTAGCAAACGCGCATGCTATAATCATAACTGCCACCAGATGAACGTTGGCTATCAATCAATTTCGGTACTGATCATGTCGCTGTTGGGAACGTGCATAGTGGGCACGGTCATTCTACTATTGAGGTGACAAACGGATTTTAAACTATATAATATAGTCTAATAATAATGTTATTTGGTGGGCACACGGTCATAGGTTTAACGACAAAATGTCTACCATTAAATTAAATTTATTATACAACAAGTCGATTTAACATCTATAGTTATTTAACCTTAAAGTCTACTTCATAATCAGTGGCAATGTTTTTCCAATTATATATCGAAAGCAGTAGCAGCTCGTGTCATATAAACACAGGAACACGGCTCCACCTGAAAAATTAAAAAGAGAAAACAAATTTTAAATATTTATTAGACGTGTATAATAAAATTTAACCCGTATAGTGCAAGTAACTAGTAATAAAAAATGTTTACAAAAACATTTTTTTATCTTTCGGCATTGGTGAGCGCCACTAATTACATTATAAACTGTGTAGGTATACAGAAACTTATGCTCTGAGTGGTTGTACAATTAATATTATATCGGCACATTGATCCACTTGTGCCCCGATTTATTTTATTATTACTTTGTTTATTTATTTAACGTGAACGCTTTAACTACCGCATTATATTTATATTACAATTAAATTTTTACCATTTTAAATAATAAGTTTTATTTATATATTGTTAATTTGGTAATATATTACTAATTACTAGTTATTAATTATTAAAAAAACTATAAAAAGTACATTTTTATTAGTACTTATATAGTAAAAAAGTTTTTCAGCAATATTTTAATATCGTATTTTGAAATATTTTATTAAACTAATTGTGTACTACCTTAAGTGAGTCTACGAGCCACCACTGATCGAAAAAGTATACGTGAAAGGAACTCTTGGTTCCTTTCAAGAAAGGAACTAGTTTCCTTTTAAGACCTTTAAGGGAGGTTTAGTAACCTTTTGAAAAGGTAACTAGTTGTGTCACCAAGATATTACTCTGAAATATGACATGCTTATAAGCAAGTGTGCAATCAGTAAATAACTACCAACAATATGCCTTAATATGAAAAATTTTTGGAACAAATTTAAAAGGACCAAAGAGACTATACCATTTTGATCACTCAAATATTATTTGATCGGTAAAATACTTTAAGAAATTATATTGGTTATAGGAACTATAGTTTATTCAGAAAAAAGTACAGAAGAAAGAAAAGGGTATTATTATAGAAATTGAATTTTTAATCTATAAATGATTAAAAAATTATTTGATTTGACAGTTTTTTTTTTTCGTAAAACTGTGTTGGAACAATCCATAACCTACAACATAAAACATACTTATTTGAAACGAAATACAGTTTAATAGTGAAATGGACGTCTTAGATTCTAGTTGATCATAACATTATAGACGAATACGCTTCTCGTATAAATTATCATATATCATATACTACAAGTAAGAGAATGGTTGAAAATTGCCAAGAATGCGTTATAAAGAAAAAGGTGAAATAAATCGACATTTACGAGACATATACATTTATATATAGTTTACATATACCTACTTAAAGTCAGTGCCGGATCTAAGGAGGTCGAAACGTTTCCCGGGTGCCAATACTGCTAATACGGCGGGGCGCAAGATGTAAAAATATTTTTTTATTTCTGGAGAATGTATATGAATGACGTTTTTTTTTTTTTTTGGCTTATTTGTGATTTTTAAAATTAATTTATACGATATGGCGTAATTTTAATATTTTTCTCCGGACGTCAAAATCCTAGTTTCACCTCTGGTTGAAATATATTTCCAAAACAATTAATGATGATTTAACGGTGTATAATTAACACAATTTATTAATTGTGAATGTAAAATTATTTTTTTTTAAGAAAAACTAATTTTTTTCGATAGATTAAAAATGGTCGTAGACCAATATTAGTGAAAGACAAAATAATGTGGACGTATTATTATTAGACTATCGCTATAATTGGATCTCTTGACCTAATCAAACCGATTATACGATTTTTTTTTTTTTTTTTTTTTTTGGATTATATAGAAGTGTCGAACCCGACGACCGAACCACGGCTTTGGGATTTGCGGTAACATTTATTTGCTTGATGGGACACGTGCCCGGTAAAATTCTTTACATTATTATCGGACGTAAGTATATCATAATCACGTGTAAAACTTTTAAGCAATTATGTGTAATAGCTGTTGGCACGACTGTATACTTACTACATGTTGTAATATTACAAATTTGTATTTTCCCTCCGCCAGACTTGACGTGTATTTTACACGATAGCAACGATCAATGTCGATTGAACGGCTCGGCAACGTTTTCCACCTATCTAAGTTTATCCAACATATGTGAGTTCGATGTTCGAATTTCGTTTTGAAATTTCACTCGTGCATCTTGTTGTTATATAAACAATAATCTTTACAGGCATACTCATGACGTCGGCAGCGCTGTACTCGGGCGTGTGTCTGATGTCGAGGCCAATGCGTCCGTACGGGAACACGGACTCGGCGGCAAAGAAATTTATCGTCAGCTCCGTAACGAGCCCGTTGAGCCCGTTAACGCCGCCCGGATTCGAGGAACGTGCGCCCACGCCGACGAGAAAACCGCCGAAAAGAAGGCCGTCCGATTTGACATTTTCCGACCCAAACACGAATATCGATTTCACCAGGCACACGGACGACTATTCGCCCAGGAGTCCTGGAACGACACTCAGAGAAGGCGGGGTCTTAACCACGTTACTGTGAACCAGTGGCAACTATGTAAGCGGGAGGTAAAGTTGGGCGATCGGCTCTCCTTGGAATTTCTCATCGTTATTTATGGAGTTTAAGAGATATAGGTTTTTCGGAGGGCTTCAAAATGTCACCCCTTCGGTTTTCCCCCCCTCCCCCCCCCCGGTAGAGCATATAATAATATACTTTACACATGTTTCAATGCAATTATTGATGATAACGTTCAACTCTGGAGACCATCTCTATTATTCGGTCACTCTATACGTTTCACTTATAAATATCCTATTATTCGTATACTACCCCTCCCACATAAATAATATTCAAATCCACTGTTGTTGTAGTGAACTTTCATGAACTAATGGAAACACGGAAGGGAATGTGTTCGGAATATTATGCGAAGACTTACGCTGTTACTCGTAGATTAGGCGCCTCATATATAGTTACGTAAAATGCATAAAATCAAAAATTTTAAATCGCCATGTATATAACCTACCTACTGTTTGTTTAATTTGTAAGCGTGTTACGCACCTGTATTGGCTATTTTAATGGAGTACATATTAAAATATATTATGGTCCACGTGTGTTACTCAAAGTCATAAAAACAACGGTAACTATTGTACCTATATAAGTGTAATCAAAATTTGTACCAAACTGTAAGAACAAATATTTTATACTCGTACACGTATAATAATAGGTAATATATATTTATATCGATTGAGGATTTAATGTTACCTTTCAGTTGTAATTTATAGCGATTTCTCATAACAAATATGTTTATTTTTAATATTAAAATGTAATATATTGACTTAATTGTTCATCGATTTTATTTGTCGTAAGTCAATTGTAAAATAATTTAATATTGTGTATTCTCAAATTTAGTTCACTGTATGTATATGTTATTTATATTACAGCATGTTTATTTTATATTTTGTATTTTGTTAACTAGTTAAAAGAATGTCAGCGTGGCCATTTTTAACGGGTTCATAAAAATTACAATCTAACGATTGAAAAAGTTTTATATGCGTTTTAAAAATAAATAATAAACAGTCCAATTTCAATGTAATTGTTCTTCTTGTCGTTTTTTTTTATATATTTATTAAATGTTATTGAAAATATTGCTTTTTGCATTTGTTATTTATATCAACTTGAGAATATGGTAGAAAGACGAAACAAAATAATTATAAGTAAAAACATTATTTAGCACCCTACGGAGCCATTTTTGATATTTGCATCTAAATGCCTTTTATAAGTTGTTAAAAAAAAACCAATGTTTTAAATTTATTTAAATAAATAGAATATGTAAATATTGAAAAATGAAAATATCCAAATAAAGCAACGCAGGGCACTAGATCTATCATTTGTTTTTTTTGTTTTGTATTTCTAAGATGTTTGTAAGTTGTTAAAAGTCATAAATGCTAATATGAGTTTTTCATTGAACATTTGTTTATGCTGACATCCTTTTAGTTGAACTATAGAGTTAACAATTTGAGGGACTGTAGCGTTCTAAAAGCTAACTTACACCTTAAGACCATAAATATACCTATATCTGAGTAGTTAGTTCCCTAGTCCTTCGACTTGTGCCAATGTAAAAAAAATGCTTAGCTTTATTGTTCAGATCAACAGTTAAAAGGCTTTCACACCACCATTTTCTTCGTTAAAAACTACTCGTTTTAATTTAATCGCTCGGACGCGTGCATGATCTGATATAATATAAAACACAAATATTGAAATATCTAAATAACTAACACTAATTTTCAAGTGGAGGATTCGAATTAAATAATAATATTTATAAGAACTAAATTTGATGCACGTCGTCACGTCGTAATTATCATTGAATTAGAATCATTCGAATACGTTTGAGTGGAAAATATTTATTTTTTCGTGATTGCAAAATAGATCGGTCCCGTGTAAAAAAAAAAAAAAAAAAATAGCTGTAATAGCTCTTCCTATGCTAATCATTCGTGTTAATAACGTCATTGACTTTGTAATAAACATTATTATGAAATCAACGCTAACACTAATTATTTTTGATCACGTACGACTAAAACTATTCAATGTCGTACAATTTTAAGAATAAGAAGTTGCCTATATTATACTCCTTACACTAAGCGTTATATAATAATATTATCGTGTGGTGTGGAAAGAAGCCCCTTGCTATACATTTTATAATATACATCTATGCTTGTTGTCGTACATATTGTAATAATATGATGTATATAATAAGAACAATTTAAGTATGATTTAAATTTATATAACACCAAACAATATACCGTATAGGTACAGATTGTTTTCTCGTACAAATAAATATACGTTTGAAGTCCAGTTTTTCGGTTTTTTAATTTTTCATTATATATATAAGTAAACACCCGGAGAATGAAATGTTTTTTATTCTATATTCTAATTTTGTTTTATTTTTTATTTTTTAATTAGAAGTAGGTTCCCATATACTGTGTATAATATAAATATTGTAGTTTAGATAATATATTGGCGCGAGCCGTAGGTGCTATATAATCGTACATTGATTATTATATTTTATTATCAATTGTTTTTCTTAAGTTATTGTCAATTTATCTTTTTCAATTCAAAATTAACGTCAATTTCATTAATAATAATATTATTCTCACCGTTTGTATACACTTTCATTGCAGTCTAAATTTAATATTTTTTTGTAATTTTTCGTCGTCCCATAATGGCATGCACAATATTTTCATAAGCCAAAATGTCATAATCATCGTCGTCAAAGTAGCTAATATAATATCATGAAACCTACAATATTTTTAACTAATAAAATTGATTAATGTAATTAAAAAATCGTAATTTACAATATTAACAATTTACATAAAATATACCTAATAATAGTTTGGTAAAAAATGTATACTGGTTAACTTATTCATTGTATTCTTGTATTTTTTTTTTTTTTATCTATATGTACAGGATAAGGATAAAACTGAAAAACTAACCTAAATTATTGTAAGTGTAATATTTTTGTACATAAGTATTTAACTATTAAGTGTTATAATATATTTTAGAGCATTAATCAAAGTATATTTGAGAGAAGAAATAGCCGTAGTCTCAAATTTGTACTCAAACTCAAGCTTACCCCAAAAAATGCAATTAAAATTATTTAATTTTTTAAATTGTACATACTTCTAAATTATTGTACGTTTCAATTTATGTTTATATTTTTTCTTGTTTATGTTCATTTTTATAAATATATAGGTATTTACATATTAATAAATTATCATCGCACTTTTTTGTTTTCAATCATCATTTATAAATATAATCATTACATATTATATTATATGCTGTATTATGTATATATACAATGAAAATTATTCTCAATTAATTTTCTATTTCAAAACTTCACATATAAAGTTCGTCAATTATATTTTCATTTTTAAAAATCAAATATAGATAGGTACCTACTTACAATCAATGTTAACAATATTACTTTCGTATATTATATAGTATTAAATATGTATACAAAAATGTCATTTGTCCAGTAACTATATACAATAATATTTATTGTATTTTGTAATAATTATTATAAAAACAATTTTTTTTAATTTGAGACTAGCTCTATTATATATTTCTAAAAAATACAATAGGTTTGCAATTTCTTAAATGATTTAATTTAAATTACATTTTTATGATTTTGGTATTATAAAAATGACATTTTAACTTCTAAGGTCTCTTTCCCAGTTTTGATTCTTAAAAAGAAAAAATGAAACGTTCAGATTCAATTTTTGGTAAGAAATGGTTTTTAAATATTATTTATTTTTAATATTTTACAGGCAAAAAGCCCAAAATGTGCCATAATAGCACATGAATATAAACACATTATATAATATCAATGTATCTTATAGAATTAAACACTGAAAAAAAATTACATTTATGATAACATAATAGAAGAAAACAGAAACGAAAAGATTTTAAAATGGCTGAAATAATAGTATTTAAAAACAAACGATGGCACGACGTGTAAGACGAATACGGGGTGAATTTTGGATGAAATTCAGGACGAATATGGAACACGAACATATTATGTTCTAAACAATCACTAAAATACTTAATATCAACTATAAGAGATAATTAATAATATTTTTAGTTATAACTTATAACAATAAAGGTTCAATAAAGATTTTATATCCATTAGAGGTTCTTGAAATAACTACAATTTTAAGTTCTGAAACTCAAATTTAAGTGTAGTAATATAGTACCTACTAATAACTTATCCTAAAATCGGTTCTTCGGGATTCTTCGCTTCCAACCTCTGACCTATTGTACCTTTTACATTTTATTCTGGTTCCTGTAAATTGGGTCCCATTTTTAATTTTTGTTGTAAATATCAATCGTATATTATAATTATATGTCTAAATCTGAATCGCGGCCCGAGTGTTTTTGAAACATGTAAATTGCGTCCATGAATATTTTTTTCAAAACCAATATTTTACTACACATGACGAAACAGAATCAAATATCTACTGACTAGTATTAAGTTATCTCAACTTATCATGGAAAATGTACATATGCTTAAAAGGTCCTAAATCATCAATTTTTTAAAAAAAGTACTTTTTATACACAGTTACTAAAAATTTCATGAGGGATTATTTTGAAATTTAATTATACTGATTTGCATCATTATTGAATGATTTATAGATAAACAGATATTTTAAATCCATATTAATAGTTAGGTACTAATAATGGAATATTTAAAATGCTTTCTTGTACAATTTCAAAATACTGAATTAAAATTTTTTGGTTCTGAGACTTTATTATTATAAATTTAGTAATTCTATCTTATTGACACTATATCAACAATATTATTACCAATTTTGAATTTAACATAATACAATAATTTACGTATGTCTAAATATATTTGAGCTGCAATTTATATATATATATATATACCTAATATATATACATAATATATAAACCAATAATTCAAAGTACTTAGTCATTATTTTGTTCTTTTTTTAAGGAGGAGGGGGGGGTAAAATAATTTATTGTAAAATGCTGTTTATTTTTATCAGTTTGTTAATGAAATATTGAAATTAAATGATATAAATTCCGTTAAAAAAATTAATTATCAATTCACTACCTATAGAATATATAATATATTTAAATAATTCTTAATTGCTTAGATTAAGTAAGATTAGGAAATTAAGTAAGTACTTAATTATATGATATTTTATAGTAATACAAATTTAATAATATTATTTAAATTAATTCAATGTGATAGGTAGATTATTTAAATCATTATGATAATAATTAATAAATAATAATTTGATTAGTAGTAAATGTAGTTTAAAAAAAAACCGTTACGATAGGTTAAAGTTAAAATAGGTATAAATTTGTAAAAATACATTATTTTAAAAATAATATATTTTTCATTTGTATTTTTATTTATTCAAGACAATTTAAAAAAAAATAAAATCTAATATATAGTTATAGGTACATGGAAAATAATAATATACCTACAATTGTCTGTCTTTTTATGCTATTACTCATTACATAACTGATTACATTAAAATATTTTTTTCATGTAATTCAAATAAATAAATCGTTTTTTTATCGTTTAGCTTAGGTATATTTACGATAGATACAAATAAACGTAAAAACATTATTATAATAATTTATTAATATAATAATAATAATAAACGTTTCTCAATAATATACGACTTTTTAAAAAAAAAATGATCGTCGGTTATTTTCTCGTACAATTTAACAATAATATTTATTGTTGCGTATTGTTTCTGCCGAAAATAAACAGCTATACCTCTGAATTACGACATATGCCGATCGAGCGTATTACGCGTTTATATTATTATATTATTTATTTTTAACTGCGCGTTTTTTTTTTTTAGTAATTGTTTTTTGTTAGTGTTTTTTAGAGTCTGCGCGATGCGTGTTACTGTAACGAAATACTCGAACGGTCGGTCGTATTATCATACACAACGTTTAAAATAATAATTTATTTCCAAAAATCAAACAAACTATTTTAAAGGCGCTTTTATTTGAATTCTCTACCAAAAAAAAAAAAAAAAAAAAAATTCTCCTCAAGACGCAAATATGTACTTACAATATATAAGTACCTACTAAACTTTCTGTGTACTGCACACATCGTTTCAGAGCTTGTGTATAATAACTACTGTGTATTTCATGCCATTATCGTCGTAGTTTTCCTCCGCGATAACATATTTCCAGACTGAACACGTTTTTATTTTTTTACAAGTAGTATATTCTTACCTATAGGTATTTCGAAAATATTCAACCGTGTATAAATATTACGTTTTTAAATCATGTTTGATATTTTATTTAACTTTATTTAAATTTACTAAATTTCGTCAGTAAAAGAATAATCGTGTTCAGAGAGGTCCTCATAAAATTAACAGCATAACCATAACAAACATGTACTATAATGTAGCATTCAAATTTTTTGGTACTTTATTGGAAGTCGTTGAAAACTCGTGAAATTTGATTGGCATTATTTCCGCCGCTAGACATTTTCTACGTTTTACTAACTACACACCAACCGCAAGACATTTTATTAATAAAACGTTGATAAAACGTGATAAGCTTGATTTATTGGACATTATTGGAGGAGTCCCTGAAAGTTTATCTAACCCTACATCAATAAGCTTAAAGTTATCAGAACGCAATTTAAAAAGCTCTAGTGACAAAATAACGTCCATTAAATTTCGTGAGTATATTTTAACAATATAATTAGCAGTTACCAATCAAAATTAACAAGTTTTATTTAAAAAAAAAAAGCCGAAAACGTATTCCAATAATTTCCAAAAAATTTGTTGAACACATTTAAATAGAGGTTAACTATGGTTGTGCAGTTATGCTATAGTGCGTATAAAAATTTTGAGTTTTATATCACAAACGGGTTATGTATTATATTATTGTAATGGGATAATAGTGAATGCGATTTTTATCAAATATTACCGCTAGTTGACCAAAATGCACTTTCACGTCATACGTGCATTTATTCTTTTATTATGGTAAGTACCTAGTATTATACTGTTTTCATTTCTATAATATTCTACTCACATATTCAAACAGAACATTTTGTTTTGGAACCAACAGATGTACTTGTGCTATACTCTGTATAAACTATTAAGTGTTCAAAATGTTTCACGAGGGTTTATACTACCATTTTTCACTATTTATAGATATAGATGATAATATAAATATATATATACCATAAATATAATATCAATATAATGGTCAATTTATTGACCGAACCTATAAAACATTAATTTCCACAATGTAGTTTAAAAAAATTGTGCAAAACTGCAAAAAGCCGATGAAAAAAATCTCGAGGAAATTCAACAAAAACGAAAAAATTTCAATGGTAAAAGTATGTTCACTCCCAAAATAAATAAAAATGCAATAGAATTCAATAATTATTTTAAAACTATTATTAATTTTTTTTTTTTTTATGAAACCAATAGAGGATTAACATAATGTCCGGTTACACAAAAACTATGAATATATCAATATTTTATAATTTATCTTATATCATGTTGAATTAACATATATGTTAATTGTATGCCATACTATATTGTAAAAATGTTGCAAAGGCATTGATTTAATTGTATGGTGATTATAAAAATCATTTTAAAATAATAATAAAATAAAAAATTATAACGACATTTATTTTAATAAGAAAAATTTCACACATCGATAGGTGATAATGATATTGATAATGAAATTTACAGAGCTATAAATCAACTGTAATTTAACTAAGATTAAATTTAAATTTAAAATTAATTTTGTGTAACAAAATTTAACTTAATTACCGTTAAATAAATTTCTTTCGCTGTAAACATGTAGTCCGGAATCAGGAGACTACCTATATAGTCCAGGAGTAGCGAATTTTGTTTAGTTATGCCAACAGTTTGCAATTTAAGTTTTAAAAAATGTACAGAAACTGAAAAATATTCTCAGTAAGTAGATACTGTAACTATAACTTAGATACTATAACTTGCACGAACCAAAAAAAATGGTCCTGACCTCCGACAAGAGAGAAATTTGAATTCAACATAACGCGCGCCAAAGGTTCGCCACCACCGACCTATATTTTACTACCACTGTCCATTAAGACATTTTTTTAGACATTAATTATCGCAAAAAGGTTAGATACCTTCGATAATGATCAGAGTATTTAGAAAATTATAAAACCCTGATGAAATTTTTCTTTAAAATATCGTCGTCCACAAATTATATATATTATAGGCGTTCCCAATCACGACTCTAAAATCACGTTAAAATAAATTTTTTTGTCCGTTTTTCGTAAATTTTTTTAAACAAATATTGTATTTGTACAATAATAAAATAACTATATACTATCACCATGGAAACTATTAATAAATTACTTCTGAGATGTATTTTAATATTATTATTTAAAATTTCATTGAAAAAATAGGAACTAAATTTTTAAAACATTATTGACTTCAACAAAAAATTAACTTGTTCATGTTTCATTCGTGCATTATAAATTTAGTTCATTTGAACTCATTCTTACTGAATATGGGTTATTATAAATTTTTTAGTATATTTCCAATGTATATGTAATTTGACAATGGAAAAAATGTAACTCAGAAAAATATTTATCGAATCGCTATCACAACTATGATTAGCTAAGATAAGAATTTTTAAACCACATTTATCCTGAATGTATTTTTCCCAATAAACACAATGTAGATAATTATTATAAATTATAATATATAGTTTAAGTGTATGTAGATACTGTTTTCGGTATCACTTATAAACCGAGCCGGGCCATTTGATCGCTTCGCTCATTCGGACAGTTTAATTCGAAAATATCTCCCGATTTGTGTGAAACACGTCATGCAAATAAAAAAAAAAATACGAAATAATTGAATTTTTTGAATTCATTTTCATCATTCTCCAAAATCCAGTATTACCAACATTAAAATGTTTCCAAAATAGTAGAAAACCTTCCGAAAACTCTGTTAGTAAAACTTATAAATTGAGAAAAAATGCTGAATGAAAAAAAATGGTACATTCCCCTGGATATACGTAAATTACCAATCACTATACAGTAATTTTATATAGTTATACTCGATTTAAATAAAATGTAAATATTGACGTACGATTGGTGTCATTGACGTATCATTGGTGACCTATACGTATGACACGGTGGTGGATTCAGGTGAGGGGAGGGGGTAAATAGAGGAAATTTCCCCCCCCCCCCAAAAGTAAAAAAAAGGTTTTTATATATTTATACCATAGGTTCCCAAACTTATTTCCCTTGGCACCCATAGAGAAAATAATCACATCGGTGCCCCAGTAAAAAATAAATAATCAAAAAAAATGCCATTCATAGTCATTTCCCATTTAAAATGACCTTTTTTTTAGCGCTTTTTTTTAACATTTTTTGAAACTGATTCCTCCCTCCAACCCCCGCCACCCTAAAATGGACTCCTATATCCGCCATTGCGTATATGATCAATATTGGAATGCTAAAAAATTATTTCCACAAATAATAATTACAAGTAACTACACATTATTATTATATATTATAGCGTTTAATCGATAGTTCGCACTTTTATTTAGAATTTTATAGAATAATGTCGAAATAGATGTATTTCTTTATTGTCTTGTATGTCTATTTCAGTAAAACTATTTCACTGAAAATTTATCCAGTTTAAAACGTCTTTTACGAATAACTCGGTTTTTTTTTTTTATTAATATACTCTCGACATCAATGGTGAATTGCCAAATAAAATATAATTAACCGCGTTTTGCGCATGTATAATAAAACGGGTTTACGTCACACATTTTACTGTCATAATGTAAAATGAATTCAAAAGAATTTTTTCTGGCTCAATTATACATGTGTATTGTATATATAACAGCAATTATCGCGGTGTTTAAATAATAAAATGGATTGTCATACATAATATATATATATATATATTTTTTTTTACGCAATCGACACTTTTCCGTTGGGAAGTTTTCTCGGTGCATTGCATGTTCCCTCTGTACATCGACTACCTATTCCGTCCCTTTTGCCAAATAGTGACCAAAAATCTCGTAGAGGGATCGTCTGACCTCAATAATACTTCCCCTCTCCCCATCCACGGCCCATATGAGAGGGCAGTGGTAGACCGGAAAATGCACGTCTAAAAAGATAGTATTATACCATAATTTCCATAACCGTTTATCATGTACCGAACGTATATCTTTTTTCGTAATTATTAAAATCAAAATTTCATTTAACATTAATTGTTTTAAAATTAATGTATGATATAGGTATATTATGTATATGTATATGTTCGCTTCTAGGTTTCTGATCGTAAAATTTTTCTAGAATCAAAAAAAAAAAAAAATGTCGCTAAAAATATCAAGACGTTCTCATTTGAATTTAAATCTGTTGTGAATTAGTACACATTGACTCATATTTTTAATATAGCATTTTATTTAAATACGTGACCCGAACCGTATTTAGGATTTTTGCGTCACCTCCTCCCCCATTTTTTTTTTTTTTTTTTTTTGCTCGTCTACACATTTTACAGCCCACCTAAAAACGTACATATCCGGACACGTACCCATCTGAATATGGCCGTATTCCTGACATATATCTAAAATATATATAGCATTGGTCATAGGTAAGTACGTAGGTACATAATTATGAATAAATAAATAAATACAATTATTTAATTAATGTTCTAAAAATAATATAATATAACTTATAAGTAATAATTATATATGGTACTATGAATAAAATTGTTATTTTAAAATTAAATTTAGAAAAGATTTGGTGTTATTACTTAGTGCGTAAAATATTTTGGACCACAATGTATGCTGTAGGTAGATAACCGCATAAATTTCAATGTGATTTCCACGATCCACATTTAAAATTTGACCTCGGACGATTTAGCGTTATTTTGAGATCTATTAACACCGATTTAACGGTAAATGTATTCATATTTTTTTCTTTTAATGACTATTTTGATCATATACTGAAAATAAAAACATATTTCGCAAATTAACATTTAATTTTAAATACTCCTCTAAAATTAATACAAGTAGGTACATATTATAATATTTTAATGTTCTATTAAATCGGTGTGAACTATAATGTTCAACCTTTGAAATCAGAATTCGTCTAAATGTATTTATTATTTTCTACATCGGTATACTCGTAAGTACTAGTATAACGGCAAACATGTATTAATTCCAAACCTTTTTAGTAAATTTGTTGGTTATTTGATGGAAATTGTCTTTATAGTTTTACATCTGTTGCATGGCTATTAAAAAGTTAAAAAGAATTTTCTTCGAACGTCATTAACTTGTGTAACATGTTAAAATATTATAATAACACAATTTCGTTGGGCATTATTAGAAAAGTCTCAATAAATTGTTGAACCTTTTTTATTTTACTTATAAAGATACATATAACATAAAATAAGTATCAGTCCAACAAACGTAAATACACAATACACATTATTGGATGTATACTATTTCAAAGGTTGGCAAAAGTGGCTCTCTGTTAACATGAAGTTTAGAAAATTTATTTTTAAACTGATTTTTGAAAAGCGTTCTACATGATTTTGAATTTTTTTTTTTTTTGTTATCAAATGAATTTTAGGAACTAAATGGAAGTTCTACTATTTGATTCAAATAATAAATAATAATCTATTTTTTTTTTTTTTGAAATTGATCCAAATGTCCTCCTATATAGTATGTCTATATTATGTCATTAGATACTAGCGTAAAAGAAATATATATCAAAAAGTCAGTAAAAGGATGTTTATACATATAATATATATCAGCCCATAGGTACATTTGAGTGTTTGTAGATAGATATTAGATAACTACTTGGTGTATCGGTTTATTGCATTACATAATTAATATTATTATCAATGTTTGCTTATACAATTTATAACAGTGATAGCTCATAACTGATATGTAATATAAACAATAAATAGTTATACCTATACTATAGATAGATTGAAATATTCAATAATTTATTGTTTTTTAAAATACTTTTTACGTAATTCTAAATTCAAGTATGTAAGTAGGTGCAGTTTTTTAAATTATTATAATTATTATTATTGACAAATATCTACTATAATATTATATAAATAGATAAACTATAACTACTAATTTCGATTCTGAGCAGAGCGAGGGAGCTAGTTTCAGTGGCAGTTTTGAGGGGGGGGCGATAGGGCGATCGCCCCTCCCCTTGGACCCCTCCTCTATTTTTGTATTACTGCATTTACAAAATGTTACCGAAAATTTGGAAAAATAGATCAATGCCATTTGTTGGATAAAGATGGTAATATTATTCTTAATCTACAAATATATAATAAAATTTCAATGAATATTTTCCCCTCGTGACCGCCGTGACCGTCCGTATTGCCCGTTTATTTTACGACCGTTTTCCCGATCCGAACGGATGAAAACACAAAATAAAGACCTTAGGAGCGCGCGGGTTATGGTCGGTCTTGGCAGTTCGCTGATATTCTTATCTTTTATTATCGTCGAACTAACTAGTTATTCGAAATAAAATAATATTCTGTGCTTCCCGTCTGCCGGTTCGCCGATTTTAATTGATAGATATTCTGCGCCTCTGCGGCAATAGCATAGTAAATTTATTTATTTTTGATATTTACTATAAGCATCACTCATATTTCGTTTGTATTGTAAAATAAACAAATTTATTATTTTAAAATGAAACGTAAAGAAATAACAGGGCCTCAAGATTCGATTTTTAGAAAAATTTAATAAATATAATATTATATTTATTGTTTATATTTTTCCCATCTTTTAGCATGAAATTTTTAATTGTACAAATTTAGTATATTATGGTCAATCAATATTTTCTAAACTAAAATGTTTAATTATACATTTAAATAGGTAAATATATATATATATGTAATATAAGAGGTAAATTATAGTATTGAATTAAACATTTTTTTTTTTAATTCTTTATTATATTTTGTTAGTTTGGATTGTACATTTTACAAAACGATATAATGCAGGTACAATCATGGCATGACATTTATATTTTATCTATATATATATATTTTATTTATATTTTATATTTATATAATTTAATTATATCTGTAGAATGTATACTAAACTATAATTAATCATTGGTAGATTAAAAGATAGCTTACATTTAGCTACCTTTTTTGTAAGCAGTAGTACCGTACAGTAGTATTTTCTCAACAGATCAACTATCCAAAATAATACACCCACCCATCTCAAAGAAAAATGTCCTAAAACTTCACTTTTTAAAAAAAAACCATTAAATAAACAAAAAAAAAGTCTTTTGTAAAATGTCAAAAGTTGACCCATTCACCTCTAAATTTCACTATATACATATTTAAATATAGTCTTGGTAACTCAAAAAATATAAGTAAATTTAATACTGTTACTCTTTTAAAGTAAGTTTATAAAAATTCGCCCCTACCCCCTTAGATGACCTCGAGATCCGCCACTGGCTAGTGGACATAAGGGAATAATTAGTGAAAAAAACATACTTTTGGAAAACTTCGCAGGTTTTTTATACTATCTTATGAAGTATCTATTTCTTTTTCAAATTTCTATACGTAGGTACCTACCTAAAAAACGAATCATGAAAATTAACTTACCTATTCCTTCTGTCCACGCCTAATCCATTTAATCCGTGTAAATATATATACAATGTATGTGTAGATATACAATATGTCACTGTCCCCCACCCCAAAGTTGTTTCAGTCGGCCAAATCGGATTGTCAGTCAACTAAATCTTTAAGAGCCATGCCAAATGTAAGAGTGTTAGTAATGGTAAATCGAAAAACAAAAAGAATTTTCGACCTTTTTCTTTTTATTTGCTTATTTACGTTTTTAAGGAAGAATTTTAGGAAAATGAGCTTTGGAGTCGGTCAAAATAGCACCGATATTGTAAAATTTAAAATAGGCAATCGCACTGCATTATACATTGTAGAATGGACAACGAGCTATTGCGGTTGCCTATTTAATTATATGGCCTGATGGAACGAAAAAAGTGACCTACTCATATGATTGAAGTTATATCATATGATATGACTCTTATCACTGAAATTACGCCCCTAAACTTATGAATTTGACGATTTTATATTAAAATCAGTGATAAAAATGAAGCGGAAAGGAATTATCCTTGTTATTCTAGCTTAAGGGGATTGGAAGCAGCGATTATCTGTCACTCTCTATCACACACGTAACATAGCAATTTAGACTATTTCTATTTGCAGCGTACCGATGGATCTAACGATGCGATGAGTATTCTAAAAACTGATCTGAATTCGTCATAAAGTCTACTTTAAATCGACCTTCTCAAATTTTTGATTTTATCTCCTCAAGTCTAGCGGCATCATTTCATGTTTTTTAGAGCTTTTAGACAGGCCAATTTTAACATTTCACCGGGCTATTTTTCACACTCTAATACTTCGAAAATACTTCTTAAAAATGGTAAATAACAAAATAAAAAACTTTTTTGCTTACTATTACTACGAAAATACTTCTTCTATACTCTTCTAAAAAAACGTAAATAAGCAAGCATAAAAAACCTACCTTTTTTGGTCGGCGCAGTTATATTTTATGGCGGCACATTAGAGCATTGGCAGGCCAATTTGCACACACTGTAAAATATAAGATGAAAATGTCTAAGTAATAAAATCTCCTTTACAATTTTTCTACGTTTTTCTTTTATTTTTTGTTTATTTTTATTGATATTTTTATTTTTATTTTTTTGTTTGATCTGTTTTTTCTTTGTATTTAAAATTAGCTAGATAAGAATTGTCGTTTCCTCTACAAGCCCAGGCTTTTAGAAACAATAATTTTTTTCTTAATATTATTTTGTTTCACGTACATTTCTTTGTATGTTTCACAAATTGTTAATCTTTTTATGTTTTTCTTTAAATACAATAAACTATTATTATTATTAATAACACAGCAGATAAATGGTAGTACCAGGATAATGCAACTTTATGTAATTGTAATTTGCAAATATCAGTGCATATGCCCGTGTCCATATTGCTGCAAAAATGAAGCAATAAATCAGATCAGGCGCAATGCTGTGCTCTAGTGGCTATATGTCGCTTAACAAACGTTTTCATTTGATTTGATAATATCAGAGAAATAGTATAAACTTCTGTTTATCATAGAACATTAATTTTTAATATAATGATGAATTGATTACTATTAATTGGCCAGCAACATTGCGCCTGATCCAATTTTCAGCAGCATTAAAGGCACACGCATCCGACATGATTTTCCAGACCTAATATTTTTAAGACCGTGGGTAGTAATAGTAGAGATAAATTATGGTCAATAACCATGGTCATTATGTCATAATAACATTTTCCGGCGGGTGGTTTTTATTTTTTTGTTATCAAAAACAAGGTGGATTGATAAGGAGTTTTCCCCGCCCGCTTAATATTATGATTATTACGATTACACTAGTTGAATATTCCGCTAGGGGCACATTATATTTTTTGAAACTAGAGTTATAGATATTTATATAGATTATTAGAAATATATTGTTTTTTTAAATTTCACAATAAATATTTAAATATACCTGTTTTATTTAATATTTATATACTTATTACTTACACGATTCTGGAAATTAAGATAAAAGTAAAAACACATATATTACAACAGTTTTTGATTAAATTACTTTTCTAATATTATAAAACAGGGGTGGGAAGCTATTCCTAAATACATGTCTGCTAATCGTCAAATTTACAAAATCAAATAGTATTACCTACTTTATTGATTGCATTTGTTTCATAATTTGTTATTTTTTTGTGTATTTATCATTTATAGTTTATATTACTTATTTTTATATTTTATTTTATTTTATATTGTTATGTATTCTGTAAAATTCTTATTAGTAGGTCCTTATATAGAAATTAATATATTTTAGGTATATTATATATTACTATATTACAATATAATGTAATTAACAGGTTACGTTGATTTATAAACCAAAACTTGAGAACGATTTAAACCATAAAATATAATGAAATGACGAAATCTAGAAATCTATAAACCCGAAAAAATTGTTTTGGTTTGAAGCACTGCTCCTCAATTATTTCATTAACACGCGCTCGGTCTCAGAACTATTGATTATATGACTATTTTTACCGACAATATTTCATTTTTCGAGTTTTTTCTATATTTTTACATGCATTTAAATAATTTTTCTTTCGCTATATCCTATAGTTAGTACCTTAAAAAATATATTAACCGAAAATAAAAAATTATAAAATAACTTAATATAAAATCAAAACAATACATGTAACAAAATTGGTTCAGATTTTCAAAATCTAAATTATGTATAGGCACAAATTAATATATACTTGTAAAATGATAAAATGATACTTGTAAAATGAACAATAATAATAGTAAATAAAAAATAAAAGTATTATCTTATCGCTAAGCCTACAGTGAGATATTACTTATACAATTCTGGCAGTGAAAACCATGTATATAAGTGAAATAAACATGTAAAATATAGGTACCTACCTATATTTTAATTTATCGACTATTATATTATAGTTGTGCACATATAACAATGTATAATAATGATTATATGGCGTAAACGATATCGTATACGATAAAGATTACAACTGCTGAGACGTGTGTCATTATACTTAAAACGAAAACGACAATTATTATAAAATTTTAATTTAAAAATAAATTAGTATATCAGTGATTATAATATGGGAGGATATTAGATTATTATCTGTTTATGAATTATTATTATTAAATTATACTACGTTAGTTAATATCTACCCGTCGTCGTGATACACGGACCGTTGTTCATCCTAATTATTTTATTTTTGTTCTCGCGAATCGAGAAAACTAAAAGAATGACTCCTAACATTCACCCGAATGGTGTTTTATACCAGGGAGTCAAAACGGGTTAAAATTTTTCGGGTTTCGGGTTACGGATTTAAACCGGTTAAAATTTTTCCGGGTTTCTGATACGTGGTTAAAAAACGGTTTTAATTTTTTCCGGGTTCCGGGTTCG
>JAIPRL010003154.1:0-49937 GCA_025469235.1 Pemphigus obesinymphae | reverse complement strand
TTTGAAAATCGGACCTCTATTTGGTTTTTTATAGCAGTTTTAAGATTTTTGACGAGATGTTATATAGATACAATAATTTCAAGTTAAAAGACTAAATTATTTATTTATTAATTCTTCTTCTTCTTCTTCTTCTCCTTCGCCTTCTCTCCCAACTATTTGGGGTCGGCCAATTTTTTATTTATTTATTAATTATTATTATTAAAATATTTTAATGACAATATCGAAGGTGTGTAGTGTACTTTGGGGGGGGGGGGTGTCCAAAATAAATGGACAGGCATACGGACACCACGCCGATATACAATTATATGGAACGTCGGCGAATCGGGATACGACCCCAACGACAGCTTTCGTTAGGAATTTCTCGGGGACAGCAGGTGGCCCGTACTTTTTTTTTCTCGAGGTTATCTCTATGGAATACTTGCGGAAAGTCATGCTGATAACCCAATATAATATTCATGATAATATAAAAGTTGCACATTGTAGATATCACACATATTGTTCAATTCAGTTTTTCGAACCGGCCCTGATCTGGCCAAACGTGCGACGTCACCGAGGGCCCAGATGAACTGGACGGTTTATAATAATTTTTGAAAATCGTTTAATGCCTATAGGGTTGCCATATTATGTCCTCCGGTTTAACCGGGACACTACCGGTTTTGAGCATTGCGTCCCGGGGTCCCGAAAAAGTCTTTCGGGACGGCTATAATGGTCCCGGAATCTTACACGGAAAAAAATAATATAGTATATCTAGTTAATTCTACTATAAAAACGGATGAATTAAGTATTGTTTATACCAACTACACAGGGATAACTATAATAGGTATTAGTCAGATATACTAAAAAATTACAGTAACATTTTTTTAGTAACATATAACTAGAACTTCTATTAATTATTACTATGGTTTTATAGTAAATTACGCTTAATAAAAACTTGTAAAAAATGCACAAAAAATAGCGTTTCGAACCCGTGACCGACATGTGCATGCTAGCGAGGCGAGTCGTCCTGGCACCCGTAAATCAAAATTTTGACTGCGGACCGGTTTCATTTTTTTGTAACCGATTTGTAATTAAATGTAACCACAAGATCCAAATTTAAATATTTAAATATTGGATATTCAGTATGTATGTGACATCACTGGTTCTCGTGCGTTTTGGGCTACTGTGTTAAACTTCATTAGATATGTGCAAGTATATTTTAAATGAGTATCGAGAACACTCTACCCCGAAAAAATTTAAAATTTAATTTGTAATTTTTTATTTACAATTTATTATACTGTATATTTTCCTTGTATTATTTTGTCAAAGACAAAATACAATATGGGTATCTATTAGTTATTAGTCTAGGGCTCGGAACTTAATGCACTTAAAAACCACTAAATATGCATGCATTTATGCATTTAAAAAAGTACAAATATGCTCTAAAAATATGCACTTTTAATTTTTATATAAATACAAATATTTACTATAAATATGTTAATATAATATGTTCTGAGTAAATATTCTTACGCTATGTCCTAATTGGATCCGGTGCGTGCGTTGCGTGCGATGCGGGGAAAAAACAAATCCGGCAAAACAGATACGAGTGTCCTAATACAATGTGTTTTACAACGTGTAAATCGTACGCACCGCAACGCACGCAAGATTTGAAAATCAAATGATTGATGGAAATAGAACTCCATCTTTCCGTAATAATTGAGGATAAAGTTGGAAAAACTCCCCTAAAAACGAAACGATTTTTGTATACAATATTTACTGTATTTCGATTTTTATTATTATTTTCTAAACGTAAATATGTATATAATAAATTTTCACCGAGTAAAAGCGATTATTTATGTTTTGCGGGTGCCAGGACGACGTCGTTCTAGTACCCGGAATTAAGATTGGATTTTCCGGCTAAGGTATTAACTATTAGGTTACAAATTTGGATTTTGTGATTACATTTAATTACAAATCGGTTACAAAAATATGAAACCGGTCCGCAGTCAAAATTTTGATTTACGGGTGCCAGGACGACTCACCTATGCTAGCGTCTAGTTCCAATGATCCAACCATTACCCCGGGTTGAAACTTATTTTGAAACTCCAGTCTTATAAAAACGGTAAACAAAACCGATTGCGAAAAATAATTAGATACTATAAAGTATAGTAAATATTACCAGACAAAATAACTATATTTATATAGTAGGTACTTACTTATTATTATATCATTTTAGTAATTTTACCTATAAAATAGTAATTCCAACTATATTTCATTTCACTATAATATTTTAGTATTTATTTTTTTCCGTGTACTTACCTACTTCGATATTTATTATTAACATTTTTCAATTTTAACTGTAGAAAAACATGTTTGAAAATTATATAATTGGTAGAATTACATAGGTACCTATCTATTTTCATATATCCATGGCTACTATACATTTATACACCCTCATTCCAAAATATGCAGTTATTATTTAGAATTATAAAAAAAAATTTTAATAAATATTACTTTATAAATTAAATTTGTAATGTTAATAAGTGTCGATAAAAAAAAAAAATTTCGCAAACACTAAAATATTTAAGCAATTGTTTAAAGAACAAAATATCAAATGCAAAAACGTTATTTCCGAAAATCATTGGTTATCACTTATTAACTTATATACATTTTAATGAACTTAATATAAAAGCAATAAAGATGGACGTTGAATTTTCTTTTACTTAGTATGATTTAGTACATCAGTAGGACACGTGAGGGTACTATAGAATGGACAATTTGGGAGTAATAGATGACATTTGATATATTTACTGTAGTTAGTAATAATAACGGAAACGGAATAATAATAATCAAACTAAGTTTTGACAACTATATCAAATTTTTGAAACTTGTGTTTTCAAAAAAATATAAAAATAAATAGTCAAAAAATTAAAAAAAAAACTTTTAAAGAACTTTTCTGACCATTAAAAAACATTATAAATATTTAAATATTTATAATGTTGATAACGATAGTCAGAAAAACCATAACAATATTTTTGAAATCAGTTGGCGATCTGTACGAAAAAGTTTGGGAGTGTTACGTTATATTAAAACCCTCGGCTATTATTGGTTCTAATGTCTTGTACTTGTACCTTTTGTTATAAATTTTTTTTATTGCCATTGAAAATTATTATTGTAAAAATATGAGAAATGTTTGGAATCGATCGGACAAAGTCGGATACCACTGAGCTACGTAAAGTTGGTACCCCAAGATATGTTTGCTTCCAGAGGGTTGAAAAATAAGTTACACATTATTGCAAAAATGAGGTAGTTGGTTGGATAAATTCGGGGTGCCAAGTTCAAGCACATCAATAAATTACATAGTATCATCAAAAAAAGGTAAGGGAGTAATAAGAATTTTCTAAATTTGGTAACCCTATTTATAAAAGCTCGTGCCACTCTACAACTCTACATAAAAATAATACATTTTTTTTTCTGAAAAGTATTTTTTTTTTTGTATTGACCGAATCAATCATAATTATTTGATTATTAAAATTTTAGAACATACATTTTATCCTATTTTAGAATTAAAATTCCATAATCTTATAAAAATCATGACAGTTTTAGTAGATCAGATTTTGATGATTCTCCTTATACGTATTTATTTCTATGTGTTCCAAAGTTGTATAAAGAAATTATTATTTGGTTACTCATAAAGAAATGTATAACATTTTTGAAATTATAGCTTATTGATCTATTAGGTTCCACAATAAAACCATATTTTCATTTGTTTGTTAAACAAATAAAATATGAAATATTTTTCTACTAATACTAATTCTAAGAAGAGATAGGTACTCAATAATCTATACTGTTTGATATTTTGAGATATTTTTATTTGAAATATAAATTTTTCCACTATGTTTAATACATTTTATATCAGCTTACATTTTACTTTTCTATTAGGTATTGTATTTTAATTTTTAATTATTATTGTATTTATTACATGAATAGTCTATATTTATCCAAATTCTATTTAAGATTATTTTAGTTTTCAAACAAACAATAAATAATTTGTACTTTCCTAAACAGCAGATCAGGTAGGTAGTATAATATTTATGTTTACTGTAGTCAGTATTATAGAAAAATTTAAATGGATCAAGATAAAACCCATTTTCTCCATAAACAAACAAAATAAATCAACTTTATAAAAACCATTTTCAATGTACCTTCAATTTTTATATTTATTAACATTTGAAATATAAAATTAGTATTTAATAATACAAATACTTCTCATAAAAATATTTAAAATACATAACATTTGAGTTCTTAAAATGTATTTAAATATATTTATCTAAATACTTTGCATGTTTGATGGAATTAAATTATTGTAGGGCATTTTTAGTCGGAAACATACAATTTGATCAAATGTTATTACTAATATTATTAATAATACATGTTATTATCAATACATAAATATTATATTATAAACAATAAACTTGCAAAGGTATATTTTTTGATTAAAGGAAACAATTAAAAAATTTTCGATCAGATCATAAAGCAGAAAAGTTATTCAGAAATCATCCATTGAAAATGGGTGGCCTGATTGGTGAACGAAAAGACATCAATAGTATTAAACTTGGATTAGTTGGAAGTCATATTTCACAAACGAATCATGGATACTCTAGAAAAGAAGATGGTACCTTTTACAACTATTAAATGTAAGGTTAGTTATAAATAAAAAAGCAATTTTTTGTCATAATAACCTACACTATTTCTAACAATCAAAATGCACTTACATTTTCAGATAAATAATAGAATGGATTTAAGTAATCAATTTATTTATATATTATGAAAATCGTATAGTTACTTTATGTTATAACTAAATAGATATATTGGATTAATTGACAATAATTAAAACAAAAATATTTCAATGTAAATAGTAATATATTGAAGTTTCAGTTTACATATATATTATTTTATTAAATTCCTATATTGTACATACAATTAATTTATATAGTTTCTAATTTTTCATTGGAAACATTTGTTAGATATATTCTATCTTATAATCCAATTATTTCATTGTGCTTATCTAAAGTGATAAAATATACAATTAGAATATTATAAATTTATGTATTTCCAAATATATAAAACCAATATAAATATTAAATATAATGAATTAACATTGAACTTTTATTTTTTGTAGCTAGTATTGTGGTACAATGATATATATATATATATATATATAACTTAATAAATACATTTTTAATCTGTTAAACTTATACATAATAAAATATCGATTATTCAAAGTAATTAGGACGGTAATATAAAGTTAAAATTATAAGTTCAGTAGTAATTATAAGTTTATTATATTTATTAATATACTAACATATGCTCACATAATATTTAATTGGATAATTGATATTCTATTGTTAAATATGACAAAAAAAAAATATTAATCACACATAAAAATGTATTTCAAATATAATAAATCTATAAATATTTTTTAATTAGTTTAACATAATACTGTATAAGTACAAAAAACAAGTAAACAAATTAAAGGGTACAATAAATAGTAGACTTGTTTGTATACAGTTTGATTACATCTTATTATGGTGGTTATTTAACTGTGAAATTAAAAAAAGTAATAAAATTAATACATACATCAATGTATACAAACTAAAATGACTGTAATGGAAAAAAAGGAACATTAAGCTGGTACTAATAAATATATAACATTTAATTCACACAATTAGATACTCATAGTAAATTATTTTTATAAATTTTAATGGTGGGAATAAACATATTCAAAGAAACGTATGCATAAAATTTAAGTTATATAAACAACAACACTTTTGATTATAAATTGTTTTCTCAATACTAAACTATAAAATTGGCCTGACTTTATCGCTCAACCAGGATTGTCAGTATAATAATAAATATTATAGAGCATCTGAAAACTTAAATTTCCAAGTGTCCAATATAGGAATTAAATTTAAAACTTACAACTATGTAATACATATTACTTATACTTATTTTAAAATACTAAAATTGGCAATAATACGCCATAGATATAATAATAAAATCTTCATCACGAATTAGGATTAATCATTAAATATTAACTAAAAATTGAAGTAAAGTTAATTTAAATTATGAGTTGTAAAATAATGTATAAAAATAGGTACATTATTGATAAACAGAGTAGCATGAAATCTATTAAAACTAATATTTCAACAGTATTTAAAAGAAAACAAAATTCTACTTAATTTTTGTAATCATTGTATACAAACTAGATAAACTGAGTAAATAGATATTTTAAAATTTTAGTACTTAAATACCGTATTATTATAACATGTATATAATTGGACAAATATGCTTACTCAATAATATTGTTATATAATTTAATTAATAAAATAATGAAGGCACATAAACTTTGTACAACAAATGGAAATTGCAGCAGAAGCAATATGTTTTAAATAGGGAACAAAAGAATGAATCAGAGACTCTATTATTATTCACCAAGTGTTCAAAAATGTATAATATTATATTTAATATATAATGTTTAATTGATATATTTATTTTTGATCATTTGCAATAATTTTTTTAACTTTAACATTAAGTTATCAAAATTCAAAGACAATAAATGGAAACAGATAATTTGAGTTTATAAAAATGTAACAAAATGTATTGTGTATATAAAACATTTTTAAGGGAATTATTTTTCTTTGATAAGAGTTTTAATATTGATTAATATTTCAAAATCATTAGTTAAATTAACACAATATTGCAATTTTTAATTTTTAAATTATTCTTAATTCGTGTGATATATTATGTTTAAATAATATACTTTAAAATTCAAATGGTAAAATAATAATTTAACAATTTTATGCGAATACAAATTAAAACTATAAAAATATTTTAATATACTTTTATAACAAATATAATAAATACAAAATATACATATTATTATGCTTATATTTTAGGAGCTTTAAATATATTATATTAGTGCTACATTGATAATTTGTATTTAGATCATAACTATAAATATAACTTACTAAACATTGTAACCTATACAATACACCAGTAATTTAATTATAATTATAATAAATTATTAAAACTTTCATCATATAATTTTATATATGATAAACTGCAGTCAATATTTAAAATAACTTCAATGATCAAAATATTACTGCCATATATTAAATATAAATTTGTACGATTTTCCAAATAATTTAAATAAATTAGTTAGTTAAATATATGTGGGAACTTACAAGTTATAGTATATAATATATAAATTAAATTAAAATTCTAACAATTTAAACTTTTTATTTTATGCCAAAATCATTTTGACACAATTTATTTTCAAATGACACATATAATAGGTAATACCATTAACATTTAATCATTTTAATGGCAATTGGTTTACAATAAAACAAAAAATTATAACAAAATATCACATTAAATTATCCAGTATGGAAAATATAATGTACAAGTAGGTACATTAAAAAACTCAAGTAGTCATATATATTTATGAACTTTTTTGGGATATATTTTTTTATTCATAAAATATTTTACGAACTAATGATTTTCATTATGTAATAATTATGCAACACTCGCTTCCTTTAAATAGAAAGTGAACCACATTCTACATTTTAAAGATTTTATTTTATTTTACATTTTATGCTTTTCCTCAATATATTAGTGTTTTGGCGGTAATTATTTAGTAAATATAAATAAAATTTATACTTTGTTAATTAATTAAAATGTACAACTAAATGAACACTTTTATTTTTAAAGAAAGTGAACTAGTTTTTTTAAATAAATATAAAAGTGAACGATTTTGTTTTTTATACATTAAATACAAATACAAAAAAGTTCAATTTTTAAGTAAATTTTCCGAACACTATAATTGTATCCAAAAATATTAAAAACCTTAAAATTAAAAATCATTTTTCCTTCCTATTTTATGATATTTAATATAACACATAAATCGTACTTGGTTATCACACAATTAGATCATATCAAGTCAGCTCCACATATGTTGAAAATATTCGCCGATTAACAAATTTTTAGATAACTAGATACATTCCCCTAAACATTTATTACTTTTTAATTAATGTATAGTTGAATATGCATGCGTGGAGCTGGCTTTAATATCAACCACAAATTTAATTATTAGTTCTCCGTTCAAGTAAAAATCTGTATTTAAATTTCTTTTCTGTCAGTATGATATACAAACATATTTTTAAATTATTGGTTTATAATTTGAAAAACAAAACAAATTATGAAAATATCTATTAGTTATGTTTATTTGAATTTTGAATAAATTATCATCATGTTACATTGACTCGGATACAATAAAACTAAAGCCAAATTATAATAACTGTTTTGAAAAATATCAAAATTTTTTTTATTACTTTTCTTTCATGCAAGTTTTACTACGTTTAATGATAAAACATATTTATATACTTATGGATTATGTATTAGTTCATGCAATAATTTTTATAATCTCCTAAAATAATTAGTATCATTATATTAGTATTTTCGGTGAAATATTAATTATAAATCTTTAATAGGCAAAACACTTATTGCATGGAGTATATACAAAATATGTTGATATATAATATTGGCAGAAAACAAATTTAGGTACAGGTTTTCACTTGAATTTGAATAATTTCTAGTCAACATTATAGGTGATAATAACAAAATGATAAGGTGTTGCTTTAATATCCTGCATTTAGGTAAGAATACGATTCCATACATTTGAACTTTTTTGGGAACACAATTTCGTATAAAATCAGGTTCAATGTTGTAAAATTATAGGTACAACCAAAAGAAGTACACCTAATCTGTATTTAATTTAACTTGTTAGCTGTTACTCACTTGAAATTGTGTTTTACCAGTAAATCAGGGGATATTTTTGAATTTAACTGCCCGAGTAAGCGATTGATTCTGCTCAATTTATAGATGTAACTGTAAAATGTACTTTTGCATATTAAATTCTTATCATTTACACATTTGGTAACTTCCTGAATTATAAAAATATTGCTGCATTCGTACTGTATCTATTTCATTGTGACAATGTTACATTAAAACACCATACACAATCGTGTCATAAAAAAGGTACTGTCGGACAATGAGCATACAGAATCGTGTTCTACCCTTGGCATATAGACATACCCAAGTAATTATGATGGACACAACACACACAGTACCTAACATTTGGTCGTTAAAAAAAATATAATATTGAGTTTTACATTATTAAAAAAATATTCAGTGTTGTGTATACAATTAGATAAAATAATTAAATTATTACTATTGTTTTATTCAACTATTAATCCAGGTACTTATTAGACACGTGTTTGTTTATTATTATCTTATTAATTTTTGAATAAACCTATACATTTACAAAAAAAAAGATTAACTGACTTAAGCAATCATTAATAATTACATGAAGTTGTATAATATCTATAATATATTAATATTATTTTTTATTTAATTAGTAATATGATTAAAGGAATGCCTATATCTATAAAATTATTAATATTTAAATCAAATAGGAATATTATTTAACAATGTTTTTGTTTCAAATACTGTTTAATTAAATTTCTCTTAATATAGAAAAACAAGTAGCAAACATTTTTTTTTATATTTTATATGAATATTAACGTATACATAAATGTAAACTAAGGATTTAATAGGTATAGAAATTAATAATTATATCATTTAAGGTTATTTATTTAAATTAATATTCAGATCTATAATTGTACCATAACTTTAAATTATTGAGTATTATTAGTTTCTCAACTATTTTAGTAGATAGATTCAATATATTTGTAAAATATTAAATATTTTAATCCAAGGAAAAATAATTAAAATAAAGAATATTTAATCATTTGTTTTAATGTATTCTTTTTAAATTCAATAAAAACAAAATCATTATTTTTATAGGTACCCACTACAATAGTATATAAACTTTAAAACAATGATAGTGCACAGTTTTGCATTGCTCTGAGAATTAATTTTTTGTAGTTATCAACCTTTTTAAGTATTTAAAGCAAAAACTGAAAGTGTTTGAAGAGTAAGGGCAGAAATTTGTAGTTTCTAAAAACTAAAATTTTAGATTGTCGCCTATCAATTTATAAAATTCAAAAACTTTTATGTAATTTTGTTTCAATATACAAAATCACATTTTCACTTAAATTCAAACATCAATGTGGTGATAATTTAATTAAATTTTTTATTTTATTTTCAATACCTTTTAAATATAAATTATTTATTTATAATGTTGATTAATATAATAAACGAGCTAATAAAACATAAAGGAAATTAACTTGATACAAAAAAAAAAAAACCCTGGAAAAATAATTTCTTTCTGAAACTTGTGTCTTAAAAGAACGTGATACCCCCCCCCCCCCACTAAAAGTGCAAAAAAATGTCTATGTTGAATGACGATATTTCATTTCACAGTGATTTAAGAATAAAAACACTTATATACAATCAAAAGTTAACATTTTGGAGAGAATGTCATATCTTTTTTATAAAATAATGTCTACAAAAAAAGTTATAGCGGTTTAAAAAACAAAAACAAAATAAGATTTTTGAATGTTACATTATATGCTAAATATTTAGTAAATTGAAAAACAATATAACATTCCCTCCAGAATTTTGTGAAGTTTTGATTTCATAATAGGTGTTTTTTGCGTTTAATCCATTAAGTAATGAGTAATCGTAATTTTGTGTAGACATATTTTTTTAACTAATATCGCAATTATACAACAATAAAAAAATGGTAATGACGCAAGACTATTTTTAAATTAATTGAAATATATTCAAATTGTTGCATTTTCATTTTCTTAAAATTTCATAAAAATTGTCTATACAAAACCCCTTAAAAATTGGGTGTATGACGTCCTCTTAATCAACTTAATATAATACATAATACTTTGAAGAAACAATTTTCATGTAGTACCTACAGTATGGAATAAGTTTTAAATACTTTAATAACATTAATAATAAACCATCTATGTTCAGTCTTATTTTATATATCCTATATAATATATAATATTAAAATTTTTTAACTTAAAAATGACTGCCCTCTTACTGAAATAATAAATGGCAGCGACTTAGTTAAAAAAGTTGTGGAAAGATCACTTGAAACATTAAACAATAGTACATATACTATGAATCTCCCACTAACATGACTTCAATGTAACAAGACAGTAACTATTCTGCTAGCCACTGGCAACTATTATGTTATTATTATCATATAGTAAATAATTAATATCAAATTTGCAAAATTCTAAAAGTACATAACAATTATACACATATATATATAAATATGTTATAACTGTCTGTATATTTTATTTTAATATGACAAAAAAAAAAAAAAAAAAATTAAGACGCTGCTCTAAATATAAAATTAGTAGAAACTTTAGAAATATATCAATATCATAAAATTTTACATGGTTTTTCATTAATATTTTTATATGTTATAAATTATAATATAAAAACTATACTTATACTGTCTTGAATGTATATATATATATATAACTGCAATATACCGATTAATCTTTATTTATTTTATTATTTGTATGATATTAATATGTCATGATATTGTCACCCTCTACCATTGACATTTATACAATTGAACGCCCCCAGATTTCTAATGAATTATGTATAGTGTGTGAAACTACAGTTTTAATACTTGAAAACTAATTATTCTTTTTAAATTGATTCACCTTTGCATCATGTCATGTCTGTTATGCCAAAACAAAAACACTCTTAACTGGTAATATTATCACTAACTTATTAAAATTCTAACTTATACTTATATGAATGTTTAAATAACTAAGTGTATACCAATATTTACATAATAAGAGAAGTTTCGTATTTCATGTGATCCTGAATCACCATTGCTGAAATTAAAATATAATGAAGACAAAATATTTAGTTAATCCAATAATTGAAATTAACTTTTGTTGAAATATCTTTTTCCAAGTAGGTTAATATGCATAACCTGTGGATAGATTTCTTAAATGATTTCCAAGTGACAGTCACAATGTAATTGTGTAGAATGATTACATTGTATAAATTTGATGATATATCATAATTTTTGGATGATATATTAATTCTCAATCTGGAAAAGGGAAGCAAAATAGACGCTGTAGATTAATATTTCATGACTTAAAAGTGTACCTGAAGGGGTGCACTGAATGTTAGTAGTGTTAGTCGGTATTAGTACTGATATTAGTATTACTACAAGCATTACTCGGAGCCTTATTTCGTACTTGTCTTTTGCGATCAGCATATATTAAACATTTCATTTGCGCCTTATTTTCAGCAGCATTCAAGTTGTCTTCGCCATCTTCTTGTTTGTTTTCTAAAAACATACTATCAAAATCACTATCTTGGTCTTCTTCTGACTCCCAATGTTGCCACTGCCTATAATTTAAAAATAATAATAATTATTATATATATAAAATATATTAAATAATATATATTAAAATAATAACAAGGTCAAAGAGCTTAAGCGGCATTTATATAAAATTACTTTCTTTACATTTTATTGTAAGTGACACTATTATACATCTAAAGATCTTTCTTAAACATCTATCAATATCATTGTATTTTTTTAAATCTACAATTTATGTTTTTAATACCATAAGCTACATACGAAAAAAAGGGATGTAAGCATCACTTTTAAAATAAAATATTTATTTTACAATTATATTTAATTATACAATTGTAGAATAAACATATACCAAAGTATTAAAATATATATATTTTTTAAATATACTAATAATGTAAATTTTGTGTAAAAATATCTATAAAAATTACATGTTTTCTGAAAAGTTTAATAAGTTTGGCTTAAGAACTTTTACCTTTATACTGTATTTAGGATTCAACGTCAACCTAACACATTAAAATTATACTGTCACACAGGTAAATATTCAAGACATGCCATAATTATTTATTACAACTATAAGTTTTATTTTATGTTATATATTTAAATTATATTGTTTATTAAAAAAAAAAATCAATTCATAAAATGCTATAAAAAAATTAACAATAAGACGGTCTCAATTCAAATAACAAAAATGCACACTATTAAATCAAAACTGTTAATTTTCACCTCTTGTAAATGGTTAAAACTTCTAGGTGAGATTAAATTACTTAATCTGCCTCCAACTGCGTGGTTTTCAATGTCACTTCACCAATACGGGTTAATAATTTGCCCCACTATTACTTACGGGATAATAGTTTTGGCATGTATTTAATATTTATTATACTTTGTAATTATAGTAGGTAATATTTATTTAAAACAATTGTTTTAAAAATATTAAGAATTTAATCCTCCTAAATAAAGTAAAATATTTTTAAACTATAATATTAAAATTTCATTTGAAAAATAAATAGGTAACTTTTATAAACAAATTCAAATTGAATGAAAATAATATAAATACTATTATCCTCTGAAAAATTTATATTTTGAGATTGAATATTATTTTTCAAGTAATATATCTTACTTCTTTTCAGGATGCATTGAAACTTGTTTTCTTTCAAACTGATCATATCTTTCACTTTTTTTCCAAAAATAGTAAAAATGAACCAATTCTGCTACTGATCGAGTTTTAACCTTAAATAACAATACAATTTAATACTTATAACACACATGCACAAAACTAATGACAATGAATGTTTCATTTAACATAGAAAATAAGTTTTACTGTATTATTAAGAGCAAATTGAATTGTTATAGCTAAAGTCTGAATTTGTATGCACTCAAAAAGTTTAGAAAATTTATATATACATCAAAAAAACCTTAATAAAAAATATGCTCTTATTATTTTAAGAAATAGTAAAAAAAAAAAAACCGTATTTTTAGGCAAAAATTATACTTATGTCCATAATATATGTATTTGTATACAAATAATTATGTTTAAATTTCAAAATATGTTTAACCCTTTGATTCCTAAAATACATTTTTCTTGTAGTTCGTGCGATACTAAAATAAATTGATGTCAATAAAAATACTTTTTTTTTTATTGATATCCATTCTATACACTGCCCAAATAAATGTTCATAACTTTTTTTAAAAGTTAAGACAAATATGTTCAATAAAAATAATAAATCACGTGGCTGAATGGCTAATTAATAGTGTATAAATATTGATAAGACTGTAACAGTAATAAATGATGTAATCATTAGCTAATTTGTACTCTAAAATAAAATGCTTATAACTTGTTTCATAATTGAGGTAGCTCATTTCTTTTTTTTTATCGTAATTTTCATTCATACTAGAGGACAGCATATAATTAAAATGTATATTATAATTTCTTTATCGACAAACAAGCAGAAATTGTATATGCGGCAGAAGGATATCAGTAGTGTTTAAATCTGTCAGCAGTAGTCAAAGGGTTAAATATGTTATATGTAGGTGTGCACAGGATTTTATTTTAGCTATTACTGATAGATAGATTTTTATCTTGTAGAGAGCATTGTAAAATTACAAGTGATTATTTAAGGGCTGATGAAGGAGAGTAATACTCAAAACATAGGATAATTTTTAATCATAAAACATCCATTCTCCCAGTCACTAGAAATATATATTTTAAAAATGTAATTTAAAATAATTATAATACAAAATTTCTTTAGAATATTATAACCAATTATAATTGTGGAAGTAATGATTATAAAAGGAAAAATTGACTGAAGTGATTATAATATAATTAGATAAGACAGATATGATACATTATGTATATTAATTCTCTACATCACTACTGTATTTAAAATACAAAGAAATTTATTGATTCAAAATAACTACTTCATACAAAAAAATATTTTGCATTAAAATACAAATAGATAGGTTGATATTACAAAATGAAAGAAATAATAATAATTAATTTAAAACAAAAGAGATTATATTAAATTATATATTTATTATATTCTATTTAAAATTGTAAAATATAATAAAATAATCACTTTAAATTAATTTTTTGCATATTACTTATAATGTATAATTATTTACATTATTTGGTAAAAAATTTAATTTTAATTTTAGTATATGTTAAAAAGTAGAAACTACGATAATATAAATCCAGTAACATCCATGTGTACACCTATGGCCCATTTCATTATTTAATATTAATAATAATTTATCTCAGTTTTAAGTACACAATTTAATAATTAAAAGATACATTAGTTTTATATTATACAGAGAAAAACTGTTTTGTAAATATGTATATGAAAAATTTAAACATGTACAAATTAATAAAAATATAATATATTGCATAATTATTTCAACTTTTAAGTATGATTTTGTCCTTAATCAAATGTATTACCCAAAAGAATTCATTAGTTTGTTTTATGTTATGAATTTATAGATGAATAATAGACCTATATCATTTCTATTTGGATAAACGATTATTATTTTTATTAAATCAAATAATTTAACTAATATTTATTTATAATTTTAACTAGGTACCTCTTTCTGTATGGCATGAAAATTCTTTCCGTTCACTAATAATCCCATCTCAAATTTTAATGTTTCATCTTCTGACCAAACGCTTAAGGATTTTTCCATTGGTATTACATTTAATGACATTCTTCTAACAGCTTCTGCCACATCATGACCACATTGAACCAACAAGTATAGTGCCTATCAAAATGAAAATATCTTTTATTTCCTAGTTTTTTTATAAGCATCATTCTTTTAAGTTTACCTTCTTTATTATTTGAACATAAAATAATTACTTATATTTAGACCAATTAAAATGGCTAAAATGTATCCTAGAAAAACTTAACTATAACTTTTAATTTTAATAATATTAATATTAAAAAATATAATATGAAATAGTAAAAATTGAACTTTTTGAGTTTCACCACACAGCAAGTTTATCTATGATGCTATTATTATAGCTACTATATTAATATATACTATTATTATATTACTAGAGAAACACATAATTATACAATTTAATTGATTTTTATGAAAAATGTATAATAATTGTATTATCACAATTATATAAAAGAAGTGTACAGTAGGACATAAGAAACCTGATTTCTGATATTTTCATTTTAATAGTAAATAATTAACTAAGAATATTTTTTATTTTTTGGCAATAAATTATCAAAAATAGTTGTAAACTATTTGAACAAATCAAAATTTGGACTTCTTACATTTCACTATACACTTCTCATCTACAATTTTGAAAATAGATATTTTTACTCTAAAATCACTTGGTAAATCGTACTATTGGAATATCTTTTCCATGTTTTTGTCCTACTATTGAACTATCTTAAGAGGATGTCGCCCCCACATTTGCTATCTGTGTCTATCTAATCGGCAATGTAACAAAATTACACTACGCAAAATAATAAATGTAGTGTCTACATTAAAATTGAAATTAAAACACCTATTAACAATTTTAAAAAGAACATTTTCTAGAAAATAACATATCCTTTTTGTAAAATATTGTGTATCAAAGAAATTAGAAATTACAGTGTTTCAAGTTTTCCTTTTAATAAGAGTATAAAACCTAAAAATGGACATAACTTAACATGGATAAAAATAATAAAAAAAATCTAAGAATTTATAAAAAGATAAAATTACATAATAAGTATTTCAAACTTACAAAAAACAAATGTTTTGAAATTATGTACAATTTATAATTTATATTTGTTTTTTTTATACCAGCAGGTACTATACAGAGAAATTTTTCTCATACTGGTCGCAGACATTCCCATTGTAAGGTCACACAACAGTTTAAAAGTGAGGTGCTTATTATAGGTTTGAATAATAGCATATTCATAACCAATATACTATTTAAACACACTATTCAATTATAAAAATATATATAACTTATATTTTAGTTTTGAATTCTTCATGTTTATTGTTAATAATTGGGTTTCGCATTTGAACAAAACTAAAATAAATTTACTTATATTAATCTGTGCTTTAAAACTATAATTTCCTAGTAGTTTTCTTTAACATATTTATAAATTGAAAAATTATAATATCAGAAACTAAAAATGAACACTAAATATTTACTATAGCAATTTTAAACTTTTTCATCAATTTTTTAAAATGTTTAAATTTAATTCTTTTTTTTTTATCCATATATATACACTTTTTTAGGTTATAAATTTATTGTAGTAGGTATAATATTACACCAAACTTTTTTCAGAATTGTTTCATCAAAAGAAATCATTTATCATTGTTTTCAAATTTAATACGTACACTACCAGCATTCTACCTAAAGAGCAACCTAGCCTGACCTACTGAACGTCATTTTTAACATTAGATTAATAAATTAATGTTATATTTATCAAAATTATGAAGAAAAATAATGCATTATATTTACAAGCATATTTTATAGGTACAAGATATACAATTTAGGTTAGAACAGACATACAATTTCCATTTGTGCAGTTTGGTATGTTTGTGTTAGTGGAACGATCATGTTTAAATACAAAACTTAATTATAAGTCACACAAACGAAGCATATAAAACTAAGAAATAAATTGCATTTAACTGTGCAGTTGAAGATTTTATGACAAAATCCAACTAATTTATTTATACCATATCAATTTAACGTGAGCACATTGTCTTTACACTTATTTTAGGCACTATCAAATTGTTGTGAGATTGGAAATTGAATGTCTGCAATCAGCCTTTTGGGGGAAATTTCTCTATATGAAACCTGCTATTAAAATAAAGTAAAAATACAAGTTATAAATTATCCATCATTTCAGTTATAAATCTAATTATAAAATTTTAAAAATTACAAAACTTTACAAAAATATTGCTTTATTGATATTTTAATAATGTATTTCATTATACCATATCCTTAAACAATTTATGTACAACTTAAAATTTAAGCTGCAGATATACTAGAAGTTTTTTTATTTATTTATTTTTTATTTTTTATTCATGGATATTTGATATAAATAATAAATTTTTTTTACCTTTTCATTGTCACGAATACCGACAAGTTTAGATTTGGGCTTTAAGGCCTTAGTAATTTTCTGGATTTTTATCAAATAATCTTCAATCAAATCTTCACCTAGTACATTTGGATCCCATAAAAGTTCGTCATTATTTTCATATGGTAATACATCACCATATGTAGATAATCCATCAGTTACAGAAGCTTGAAAATTTAATCCCACATTAACACTCTGGTAATCAAAAAGTATTATAAAATACCACAAATAATGTTTTTTATAATTAAATAAAGAGTACTATTTACAACTTTCTAACCTTCCAATGAAGTTCCCAATGGGGCTTATAGTCTTCGTCTTCTTCTTCACTTTGTACTTGGTCTGAAAATAATAAATCAAAAAAAATTGGTATTAACTATTTTAAATATTATAGACAAAATTATTTTGGCATATTATATAGAATAAGTAATAACATATTTAAGTAATTATATAATCACCAAAAGTATAAACATTAAAATAATACAATTTACTAAGATTTTTGTATAAAACAATAAATGAAAACTAAATAATTATTAGTAAATTCACAATAAATATTATACATATGTAACCAAACTATTCGCAAATTGAACAACAGTCTATAAGATACTGAAATTTTATTTTAGATTTTGAATGGAACGAAGGATCTATCATTTTTAGAAAAATATTTTTGTAAAAAAACTATAACTATTTTATTAAAAAAAATATATATAATATACCTTAGGTATAAGGAGTCGAGTAAGAGTTTTTATATAAAGAGCTTTTTTGAAACCAAATTTGTTTTAGTTTGAAGAGATCATTTTTTAATAATTGTTTGAAACATAAAACTATCTTTTATAACGAAAATATTTTATAAATGTCGTTTGTATGGGAAGTGACAAATAATATTTATGGTTATCTTTTTTTTTTAATTATTAGACTGAAGCTTCAGCTAAAACTCTTTTATAGAAAGGAATGATTTATTATTTTTCAAATTGAATATGTCCACCCACCAGTATACAAAGTATACCTTTTACGGGACATTTTATAGTTTTAATTAAATTCTCATATTAAGATATTTTAGTTTGCGTTTGGCTAGGCAACTGCTATAATGAATATAAGGTGTGGTGGTGAGTAGTATGTTTTATAAGCTTGTTTTATTTTATTTATAAAAATATTTTGTGGATCCAGCATTGGAAAATAGTTGAGTTATGATTTATGTGTAAATGTGTATTATGTTTATGGTAGTATGTAAGTTTATTTGGTTTAGTTTCATAGATTCTATGTGTATGTTGTCCAGTGGTGAACCCATTGGAGAAGGGTGGGTTGAATCCCTCCATGACCGATCATAATATTAAAATGTTAACTAGTTTTATTAAATAATAATTTAATAAGATTTCAAGTACCAAAAATTAAATATTTTTTATTTTCATTTAAATTTAAATTTAAAATGAAAAGGTACATACAAATATATAAGTCATTCACGATTCAAAAAAATGGTTACGGCTTGATAATGCACTCGATTATACCAAGAACCGAGCATGAACTGCGGTATGTATTATGTTATTTTGTAATAAAGTATGAGTAGGTATGATAAAATAAAGACAAAGTCTATATACTACTATCGATTTCTTGTTAAATTGTAATTTTTATTTAGAATGCATTTCATCATTACACATTTTGCTAGTCTTTCAGTGTGATAACGTTTCATTACGGTAGGTAAGTATTTTTTTTTTTTCAATTAATTAGATTGGAGCTAGGTATACATGTAATATATTCTATGACTTATAATTTATGTATTGTGTAACTTTACATTTTACATACTAATTTAGGCATATTATGACGTTGAGAAACAATATTTTAAAACACTGTAAAAATAAAACGCCAGTTATGATATAATTTGTACTTAAATAACATCTATAATATCTTTGAAATTGATGGAAATATTCTGGAAAATGTGTACTTAAATAATAAAGCTACCACATATTTTTGTGACTTTATTTACCTAGTTACCCCCTCCCTCCATGAAGTTATCATGGATAACGTCTATGATGTTGTATATAAAATATAAAATTATTATGTATGATGGGTGTGTATTTTGTGCATGATATAGGTCGATTATTTACATTATAATTATGTGTATATACAAGTAATTTTATTACTTTATTACTTTATTAAATTTAGGAAGCTAAACCTACATATTATTAAACAGAATTTATAAAAAGTCACTATTGTAATACAATTTTATTATATTATATAATACTATAATGGTAACTTATATAATAGGTAGAAATAATGTAGAATATAAGAAATATTGCAAAAGATTAAATTTATATTTATATTACACTGGTTGAAAATATTATTATACATATTATATAGGGTGGGTTGCATAAACGTTCATTAGCTACTTACAGATGGTTAAGGCATTAAAGGCGAAGTAAATAAAATATATTGTTGGTATAGTTTTAATGGCTTGGTAAACTATAGGTTACAGATCTATAAGTTGTAGACACAATTTTGTTTGATAACTTTTACAAATCAATAAAATTATTTTAAAAGTGAATTAGGTATTACCAAAGTAATTATTCTTAAGAACTTCAGTTTCATTGTTCTATGGTTTTATTGAACATTTAAAAAATAGTAATTATAGTTTAAAAGTAAAGTAAAAATATACTATGATAAAATATGATAGAACAATAATAATAAACAATAATAACTCATAAATTGTAATTTATTATAAAAAAAAAAAAAACAATAAAACTAATGATTATAATTTTTTTACTGCCTATTCCTACTTTTAATATTCATATTAAAAAAAAATGTGATATAAAATATATATTATTTAAAATATTTTCTTTCCATTCAAATCACAAAAATCAAAAAAAATTCCAACAGCTGAAGGGTATCCAGGTGGGAAAGAGGTGGTGATATGACGTTGGATTATGACCCTCGCGGCAGGAGATTATTGAAAATTCATGATAAATTGCGAACTTCAGGACAGGGAATTTCTCTTGTTTACCCTCATGCTTGAGTGGCATATACTACCCACTGAGACACATGACACCACATTGTTCAAGTAATTTTTTTTTTTTTTTTTCTGTAAATTTTGAACAAATCATAATTCCAGCAATTGAATTTAAATCTCTGACTACTTACTTGACAATTTTTTTACTTACACACTAGTGATACAAAGTATAGTCCAAATTATGTGTATATAAATGATAATAGGTATATGATTACAAGCATAGCAAAGGGAAAAAATTTTTGATTCGCCACAGAGCATTTTATAACAGCCAGAATGGAGCTTTGGACAGATGTCAAAATGTGTTGTACACTAAGTTATATATTATACTAAAAAGTCACTTTAATTCACTATTAGGTAGTCCAAAACCTAATTTTGGATTGTTCATAACATTTGGGGAAGTGTACTTAGAAACTTGCAGTTTTGGCTATATCCTTTTTGCTCAAAGCTCTTATTCATGGTTGCCCAATGGAAAGAAGAGAGAGGGACATGGCCCTTCTAAAGAAAACCAGAAATAGTGACTATCAGTATGTTATATATCCAATAGTATAACACACTGATATTAGACTGAGTACCAATTTGACTGTTATTAAATTTGCAGTGGTTTTTAAAAAATTTGCCGTGCCTATAATATTAAATCTACTATTCTATAGGCATTTTTGTATACCTACCTATCATTTTGTGGTTTTAAATACTTCCTCCCCTTTCCCTTAAAAGCCATATCCATGGTAAATATATATTAATATGTAATATACATATGGTACAAACGAGTGTTGCTGTGGAAAATAATGTGGTGGATTAAACCTCACCAATTGAACAAGACATTTGTTTGAGTTTCAGTGAAAAAAATGGATGAAAATCCTTAAAATGTTCACAAAAATTTTCAGACTATTATATTCATTAAATAATTTTTTTTTTTTTTAATATTTTCTCAATTTCATTTCAGGCATTTATTGCCATTTTAAATTTAAAAATAATTAAGTCATAATAGGGTTAATTGAAAGGTTCCACGCAATAACTAGGTATCTTCATATTTTGAAAATTTTCAGAAGGCATTACAAAAGTTTTATTAATTTCCTCACAATAGAACAGTTGTTATAAGCATATATTTGAGTTCTTTAGATGGATAGCTATTTAATCATTTGGTTCAAACATTTGTTTCTTATTATATTATTTAACACCTTAATTTAATGTTCAAAAGTAATGTTAAAAAATCATGGATACCTGCTTTTTGCCCATAAATGTCTGGCGATTTTTTTTATAATTTTATTAACTCAAAAATTAATTTAATAAAAATATTTTTAAAAGTTTAAAAAGTATAATAAAAAGTTGAGTGTATATTATATGATTAATATTTTACAACCAGATTTAATAATAAAATATTAATTTAGTTTTTTATTTTAATTTTAAAAAGTTAAGTAATGGAACAACCTGGTTTTTGACCTTAAATATATGATAAATAATATAAAATTAAAATATGAAAATATATATTTTATTTTTCAACATAATAATAAAATTGGATAGGTTTAAATTAAAAATTTACGCATAATAATTAATATATAAGGCATGTACTACGTATAGTTTTGTTGATGTTTTATGGACAAAAATCAGGTTTCTACGGAGAACCTGATTTTTGCACCAATTATTGTATACCAGTTATCCTCTTATCTAATTTATTGATGTATGTAATAAACGGATTTGTATCATTCCTCCATATAAAAGCATAGACTATGATTTTCTTAATAGGAAATTAGTATAAAAGCGATTACTGAAAAAAATGGAAATATCTGGTTATTGCATGGGACTCTTCCATTTTAAGTTTTAACTTTTAGGACCAGAAAATTCAATGCAAAGTTAAATGTGTATTAAAAAATCATGGAAATCATTAGTCACCATATTTTTTTATGACCATTTCATTTTTGGAGAAAAAATATTATTTCTGTATTTTATGATGATTAAATAATAGTATGTGTAATCAATATTGATTATAATATTATAATTTTTTTTTAAAGATTTGAGTTTAAGGTCAATATTTATTTTAGTACCATAAAAACGAAATAAAATTTTTAAAATTAAATTTTCCAATTTTAGACCATTTATAGAAATTATGTACTTTAATTATTTTGGGGTTTTAAAATCTGAAATTTTAATACAGGATTAGTAATAACTATTGGTGTATTTACAGGAGGGTAGAGTATTATATTATAACTAATATATACATAATTATTAATAACTAAGAAGTTTGAAACTATATTGTTAAAATATACTAATATATTAATTGTTATATAATTATGTTATAATATATATTGTTTTATCGAAAAATGATTTATCATTGCTTTCAAATTCAATATATACACCACCAGTATCCTAACCAATGAGGGAAGTGCTTTCGTCCAATACAGACCAGTTCCTTTTAATTTCACAAGAGGTTTATTATTTTTTTCAATTTTAGCTTAATGTGATCAGTTTTATCCAATACCAGAGGTTATTACATTAAACAACAAAAAAATTACATGGGCTCAATCGATAGTTAATGGTGGTAATAAAATTTATTTAAGTCTATTCGTTAAAGAGCTAAAACTCAAGAAAGAAGGCCGTGTGACATCATAAGATCATACAAAGTGGCGGCAGCCTATGCTTTTACATAGAAATCACTGACGCGGCTTAAGATAATCAATTATATTTTCTGTTATATTCAATGAAAATGAAAAATGAATACAAATTCCGTAAAAATGTTATAATAAAATTGTAAAATATTAAAAATACAGCATATATATATGGATTTTAAGGAGTTCTATAATCAACGTTTTAGGGAAAATGAAACGAATCTAAAAATAAACCCGTGTCAATACTAATTTTTTTTATTTTGTATTCAGGATATTTTAAGAAAAACAAACAGTTATTTTGATTGGTTTGGTTGTTTTTAAGTACCAACACCTATTATAGAGTTTGTAGTTGACAATATTCGGATTAAACTTTAAAATACAATTTTAATGCCATTTTGTTTATTTTTCAAGATCATATTTTACCACCCACCAAAATTTAACAAAACACACGAACTAATTGAATTAATTTTTCATTTTCATCAAACATAACAAAAAGTATAAATCACTTAAACCATATTGACAATTCCTGTGTAAAAGCATTGGCCACCGTGTATAATCTTATAACGTCACGAGTGATTTTTAAAACACTGTAACTTAAAAACGAATCGTCGTATTTTTTTATACACATTTGTATAAATAACAATACTTAATAAAAAAATTCACTTTTTGTGTTATATGGTCCTTCTTTAAGCGGCAACCAATGTATATACAGAATCATCAAAAAAAATATATGAATGAAAAATTTTTAATTCTGTATAAAATATGTAATGAGAATTGTTGTATTTTTTAAAATTATATATTCATTATATCACACCAAATTATTTATTGTAAATGTATAAAAATAAATGACTCGCTGACAAGGATAAAATGAATAGATTAATGTGATATGGAAACTGGAAAAAATCATTTTTAAAATATTATGATATATTCGGCGATAACATCCAAATACAAAGAACCCCTGGTTTTCCGTTATCATGCCACTGCCGCCGTGCTAATTTATCTGGCGACGGCTGTAATCAGTATTAGTTTTTATTTATTTATAACTAAGAATACTTACTAAAGGAAAATAAAAATTAGTTTTATTTAATTTTGTAAATATATATTAATATTAAATATGGGGCGATTCCAGTTTATTGATTTCTAAGTATTAAGTAATCAATTTATCGTACATGATACAATAAGGCAAGTGTTTGATAGGTTAATACAATTTTTATAATTCCCACATTATTCTTACAATTTGCAAGCAAATAATTTATTTATTTATGCTAAAAAGTGCCATTTGGACCGACAATATTTTAAGTAGAAATATTCCTTAAAATCTCCTCTTAAGAGGACGTGATGCCCCCCACCCCAAACTTATAGTGCAAAAACATGTCTACCCATACCCAGTCTGATAATAATTTGTTTCACAGTGGTTTAAGAATAAAAACGCCTATTATATTATCAAAAGTTAACAACATTTTGGAGGGAATATCATATCCTTTTTATAAATGAATGCCTATAAAAAGTTGTAGCCATTTAAAAAACTAAAAAAAATAATTTTTGAATGTTAGATTGTATGTTAAATATTTAGTAATTAATTGAAGTGATTATTGAAATATAAATTTACTCGAGTTGTGATTAAAATGTTTTTATTTTAAAAGTGTTGACTTATATAACTTATTTCAAAAATTGTTTCCATTCATTTTATAGGAGAATCTATGGAATTTTTGGATTTTTATATTTAAAACTGGATCAACCTAGCTTTCAAATAATGTCTGACTTTTTAAATTGAATTATATTATGATGCAGAAATTAATGATTGTTTACTAGTAAGTTTTAATTATTTTCATAAAATAAATATATTTAATAAGAATAAGGATCTAAATTTAACTCACCAAGTTCAGCCATATATAAATCTAATAGTTTAGATGTATTATTTGGATTTTCAGGTTCCTTAGCACTTGTATTTTCCTCATTTTCCTAAACATACACATGATCAGGTTAAAAATTATTTTGGCTTTCAAATATTAACAAATAAATTTAAACAATAAAAATATTAAAAGTTTTCATGTTTAATAACTACACATTACATATTACTATTATGAAAACTATTTTGAATTATCTTATAAATTTGTATCATCATAGAAATATGAAAACTACATCACACTTATATTTTGGTTTTTATCAATCATTCATGTAATATCATAGCCAAATGACTACAGGATCAAAATTATATAGATTTATATATATATGTTATGGACAAAAGTCGAAATCGGGGAAACCTCTGGGCAAAACGCGAACTACCCACTCTAGGCAAAACATCATATTTCGGCTTTTGCTCGGGCATACCTAGTTGTAACCAACCAGCAACATTTGGGCAAAACTGTATAGCCTCTATATATTTGAATATTTCACAGTACAAATGTTGATTTTAATATTAAATATAAATAAGGATAAAATAAATCTCTATTATTTATTTATTTATTTAATCAATAATGGTAAAAATATGTACAAATAATGATAAAAATATAATAGTATTATAAAGTTAATTTATTAGATTTATATCTTAAATATAAAAATAATTTAATTAAAGAATTAAAAAAAGTAAAATACGATAAAATAAATACTATTGTACAAATATAATTAAATACTGCGTGTCTTTTATTACATAGGTATTTCACATAAAAATAAAAATATTTAAGTAAATAAAAAAATATTATTTTCTTTAAAATATATATATATATAAAAAAATTTTACTATATATATTAGAATTATGACATTTCGAATTGCAAAAAATATTTTCTTGTTTACATTTGCATCTCTTTGTAGTACATTTGGTTTTGCAAGAACAAAAGATAAATCCTTGTCCCCCAGTTAATGAGTTTTGAATACTTGCTGTCCTTAATGGTATTTCACAATTTGGTAAATCTTTGCTGCTAATTAATTGTTTCTACACTCAAATATTTGGTTTCTAGCGTAAAATTTCATTTTTTGTTCCTATTTTATAAAATCCAGCGCCAGTAATACTTAATATAACACCTAATATATTATTTGCATCAACTTTTCCTCTATCCACACAGGTCACTGGAATTTTCACTGTCATCTCACTCAACTGTTAGAGCAGGAAATTTATTTTTACTCATTGATTTAATTTTTTTTTTGCTTGCACCAATAATCCATCAATAGTTTTTCTCTTGCTCTTTTAAAATTGTATTTTCTTTAATCTGTTCTTTTAAATTGTTTTTTTCCATTTTCATATCCATTTATAATCTCAATTTCATTTTCTTTTCCTATCTTATTTTCATTTTCATTTTCTACAAAGTGTAGTAAATCATTTTTGTCATTTATATTGTTTATTACATCGTTGGGTAAAAATGACATTTTTAATCCGAGGCTAACTTTTTTTCCAAACATGGCTTTATATGGGGGTTGTCTGATACTGGAATGATATGCATTATTTTTTTGAAATTGACAAAATCTTAATCCTTCACTCCACTTTTTAGATTAATTTTCTTCCATCCATGCATATATGATTTTCTCAATATCCTGGTTGGCCCGCTCAACACTTCCCTAGCTTTGAGAATGACGTGGCTTCCCGTGGACTATTTTTAAACCATCCCACATTAGAACTAAATCATTTATAATATGGTTTACAAACTCTGTACCATTATCCGATTGTAAAGGTAGGAACAGACTATTGTCATGTCACATGAGCTCACGTGCTGTCACGTGACGGGAAAACAGTGTGGGATATAGATTTATACAGTATTTTAATGTATCAGGGCCACACTTTTGTCACCTCACGCATGTCACGTCACATTTCTTAGCTCACGCGTGATAGCACGTTTTAATTTTCTAACATCACACACATTTTCGACTCACGTGTCATCACGCATTTGGTCTATTTGGAAAAATATATATAAAATATTAAAATTTAAATTTCATTTACCTACTTTAAATTAATTAATTTTAAAATGGATGAACTTTTAATCGAAAAAGTTCATGAACATAAGGCTTTATATGACCATGGTTCCACCGATTATAGGGACCAATAAATAAGACAGAATGCATGGGAAGAAATCGGAAAGGAGCTTAAGTAACAGGTAATTAAATTATTATTTTTACTATTATTTTAGATTCTGAACAAAGAGAAAAATGTTTTGAATTTACTAAGATGATTTGTTTTATTTATAAAATAAAAATAGCAATACCATTTATTATGCTATTAGATTATTTTTATTTAGGAAAAATTCACAGTCCACTCATAAACGCAATAACCAAATAACTAAAATAGATCTCGTACCTCCTAGTAGTTCAACTATTATGTGGTTATCGTTCTACTAATATTTGTATTTACTTTTTATATTAACAATATTAATAACTTTCACTTATCACAGTAGACACAAATAAAACTTAGACACAAAAAAACGTATGTAAGGTCACACCTACCTTACACAACACAGTGACTACTGACTTGGTACTAAATTGTGACATGATAATGTGACGATAGTTTTTTTCTAAGCGCGATATAACGGATTAAATGTGCCAACGTGACAGCACGTGAGCTCACGTGACGTGACAATAGTCTGTTCCCACCTTAATATACATGCAACTCCAAATATTCAAAAAATATCTGTAAGATTATATGAAACCTCGCTTGCAATTTTTGTTTTTAACGGTCGCAATAAAATAAAATTTAAAAAATGGTCTTGGTAAACCAAGATAAATTTAAAATTGCCATCTTTATTACTTTGCATATCTATCAAATCTACCTGTGCACGAGAAATTAAAATTTTAGATAAAATTGGCTTTACTAACCAAACCTTATTTTATTACATTTGTACTGTGAAATATTAAAATGTATAAATCATACCTAGAGGCTATACAGTTTTGCCCAAATATTGTTGGTCACAACTAAGTTTGTCCGGGCAAAAGCCTAAATATGATGTTTTGCCCGATTTTGACTTTTGCTCGTAGCATATATATATATATATATATATTTAATTATTTTATACATACATATATATATTTAAGATTTAATTTTTTAATTTAACAATTCTAAATATAAAATTTTAAAAAAACTAAGAAATATAAATAAAATTAAAATGTATTAATATTTAATACCATATAAAAATATTATAGTTTACTAATTTACAGTCAATGAATAAAAATTGTTTTTACGTTTGATAGATAAATACAAATATTGATGCAAGTAGATTTTCATTAAAATATTCAAATGAAATTGAAAAAACTTACTCTTGGTATTTGTTCAGACATGTTGGATGATGCACATGTATTAGTGATTTCTTCAACAGCATTTTCAATTAATATTTTCCTTTCGGTTGATTTAACTTTTTTTCCTAAAAATAAATTATAATTTATTCCGAAATAATAACAATATATTTTAGTACCTACTTTATAATATAATAATAAACAATTAACACAATGTTACAATTGATCAAAATATACAAATTAACATTAGTTAACACTTGAATAAACACTCATAAAAATATAGTTGAGAAAATAATGTATGGTATGTTGTTAACTAATAACCTAAATATTAAATCATAAATTATAGTATTGATGAATAAATTTTTGATTTGAAATCTATTCTTTAAAGTGGCTATAAATGCATATATTTAAGTGCAAGTGTATGAGAAATAAATTAAGGTTACTATGAATCTAAGTTTCCAATAATAAATAATACATTTATTGGACAGTCACATGTCGCAGTTAGTTTTATCAAATTCACACAACATGCCAATTTTTTACAAGATTTTAATTTGTCACCAATTCCATTCTATTTTACTTTAAGTAATTTTTAATATTTAAATTTATTACTAAAATATCACATTAAAAAACGAGGATGTTCATACATTTTGTATAATGTTCAATTATTTGAAAATCTAAATAAAACCCAACCCTTACTATTTTAATTTAGTTTTTGGGTTGTCCCATATATTATTTTTATACTGTCCGCAATCATTATTTCCTAGTTTCTATTACATAAAGTCTAATAAAAAATAAATATTTACAACACTGCTATTACTTGTATTTATATTTTTGACAATTAACAGTTAGAAAGCAAAAGGGTGCACTTATGAAACTTTTAAAGAAAATGAATAAATAAATAATAAATAAGAATAAAAATATAATTTTTATAATATTGTTCTAATGATTTACTTTAAAAAAATTATTCCGATATTTTAGCATTCGTAATATCCCTTTTTTTCATAAACGCTTACAATTAAAAATATTAATTGTGGAATTATAAGTGATTGTTTAATGAAAATCAATAAAATTTAAAAGTGTATTTTGATAAGTGTCACTCTTGTACTTTTGCCTTATAACCATTGAAGTATAAATATTATACTATTCAATTATATTTATTTGAACTAACCACATTTACAAAAATATTTTGGAATTACCTTTAATGCGTTCAGATGTAGTCAAATTCTTTTTCTAATTGAAAATAATAATAATTAATATTCTAAATAAAATGATTGTTTCAAAAATTTAATTTTTACCTTTATTATTTTATTTTTAATTCTTTTTGACAAGTTTTTCTTTTTCTTTTTTGTACGTGTTTCCTGATTAGTGTTATTTGAATAGCCATACATACTCATGAGTTCATGAATAGGCATGTTACTTTCCTACAAAAATAAATATATGCATAACAAAATATTATGTTCAAATATATCATAAATAAATATATAATTATATAATAAATATATAAATATACATTACTTCTTCTAGAAATCGTATTTCTCTTAAAGGGTCTTCCAATTCTGGAAGGGCTTCTTCTTCTTCCATTGTAGCTTCATCATCAACTTCATCTACTTGTTCATAATCTTTATCTTTAATATTCTCATCAACAGGATCACTATTACTATCACTATTATTCATTTCTCCAACATTATAATCTAAAGAAAATAATATATTAACCATTAACAAAAATGTATTAATTTAAATTTAAAATAAATACTTGATGGTAGAGATTCATCGGAGTTAGTAACAACCTATAAAATAAAACATTAAATTAATACTTAAATCATTGTACCTAGATATATAGTATTCATAATTGATATTCATATTTTAATGTATGTCTGTTTACACCACATAGTTTTAATAGAAGAAATAAGTGTATTAATAAGTACAATGAAAGTTTAAAACAAATTAATAGGGTTTACCACACATCATGAGAATTTTAGATACCTATATTATTTCTAAACCGTTTTCAATGTGTCACGTAAACATAGTAAATTATTACAATACAAATTATAATTGAGTACCTATACCTACAATTTAAATGAAATATCATATATTATTTGGTTTATTATATTGTATTAGTAGTTAATATAATTATGAAAAATCAATGATAAAATTGAATAACATCGATAGGTACTCGCATAGGTGACTTTAATAGATTTGTATAATTTTATTAAAACATACCAGTAACAATCTAACAAATCATGTCACTGGTGAATTTGTAAATCTAAAGTATTATTTTGGTGAACGGGTATCTCCTCCAGTACCTATGTGATTTGTAAAATAAACATCAATACACGATGTATTAAATACCCCGAGTGGCTTTAAAGGAAAACATTTAATAATGAACATCAAACTAAAAAGTATTCAACGTCCGACTAGAATATCGTTACTCTGTAAAAATGATAATTCAAAGGGAACAAATATTATCACGATGGACGAACCAAATTTTAAACAGGTAGATTGATGAACACCGTTCGACGTCTACACATTTTATGGCGACCGTTACATACCCATTGTAAACTGTATGTCTAGGTAGGTATACCAAGTATGTACCTAATGATTAGAAATGAATATAATCGTTAGAAACGAAATGTACGTATAACGTAAAAGGGCTGACATACGAATCGGTCGATACGATTATAAAACAAATTCCTACATAAATTAGTTGAAACAACAACTAGGAGTAGGTACTGTAATTATTATTAGGATACCAAGCGATAAACAATGAAGGTAATCTGTTGTTCATACTTCGTCCATGTTGATCGATGCGGTTCGCGACCGACAATAATAGAATAAATATTGGTATTATATTACGGAGACGAAATTGCCGCACGGCGTTCAAGCGATGACGGACGCCATTGCGTTGGTGGCGAACCGCGGGCGAAACAATTTGGCGTCGTCGATACGGGAACGGCCGTAACACAGGACGGCGTACTGCGACACGGACACACGGCGTATACTGCGTACTGCGAACTGCGAAGTTGGTAGTTACCGTCGCCGTCGCTGTCGTCCGCGTCGAATGGCGGTCAAAATCCGTGTACGAGATAACGAGCCGTGATAACGTTGTTGTCGTTGTTGTTGTTGTCGTCGTCGTCGTCGTCGTCGTTGTCGTCGTTGTTGTTGTTGCTATTGTGTAAGTTGTATAGTTTGTTTTTGTGCGCCGCCGTTATGACCTCCACGGCGCGGTGAGACGAAGCGTACAGTGTAGCCACACGGCACGTATAGTGTACACTATTAATTCCCGCGAACCGCGATTATAATATTATTATACAATAATTATTTGTGTTCTTTACAATCGTGCAGCAAACCGATCCGCCTCCATCACCACGACGGCGGTATTATATTATTGTTTTTCTTTTTCTTTTACTTTCTCCTGCGCTTTTTATATTCTTCCTATTCCCATCGATTTTTGATCCGTCTGTATGTATATCTAATGCTGGATGTGGTGGGGGCGAAGATGGAATGAAGGGCAGGGTATACCTCTTCTTTCGTTAAAAGACGCAATGTATTTAAAAGAGGAGGGGGGCTCCAAGGGTACCAGACATCTCCACCAGAACCGAAAACTATTGATATTAAAAACATAAATAGGTACCTATATTTCATTTTTGTTTTGGTACAATTTTTGTTTTAAACAATAACAACTGGAAATAGATAGTTTGGATAAATAAAAAGTAATAATAATGCCCTATAAAAATTACTACATTTTACATTCTGAACGGTGTAAAATATATTTCGTTTTACGACGATGGTTATTTGTTTTATTTGTTTTTTCTGTGAGCAATTTATCGACCAGAAGACATGACGTCACGATCTAGTTTTTTTCAATCGTACCCATATTTTATCCGCATGGTACCTACCTAGGTACCTACTTTGATGAGGTAACTACTAAATTGCCGATTCTTGAAAAACATCAGGAAAAACTATCGATAAATTACAAAAAATAATGGTGATTTCCCCATAAATCCGAAAATATTTGTTCCAAGCAATTGAAAATTTCACAGAATATGTATTTTACAAGGTTAAAATTAAATTTACAAAAAAATTTTAATAATAATTAAGAAATACATAGTTTTTTTTTTTATATTGGATCAAGTATAGGTAATAATATAATAACAAATATATTTTACATAATATAATAACAGTAACAGTGGTTTTTGACTTTATAATTTATTGATTTGTTTGTCACAATTTAATTTTTACATACCAATAAAAAGTAGATTATTTTATAATAATACAAATTAAAGGTATCTATTAAAACATATATAAATTAATAGGTAGGTAGGTAATTATCAAATGAAAAAGTATCCAAGTATATCTGACGTAGGCATTAGATACATAGGTATCTGACATGTGTATGCCTACCAATATATAACATTATTTATTTTTTCCGTATAATATTTATTGTTAAATTTGATGACATAATATATATTTTTTTTACTCATTATCATAAAATAAATACAAAATTTTAGAATTTAGTCTTTGAAATACACCTATAATGAATAGGTATATTTGTTTGTCACTGTAAAGTATATCGATAACATTTTATTAATTTGACATTCGATGGGCTTATAGTAGTTACTAATATCAATTTCTATAATGAATAATATACGTCTATCACATAGATATTATAAGTTATAAAATGATTAAAACGAGTAGTTAATATTTAATCGAGAAAATAATCAAAATACCTTACATTTTTTACACAGGTTATAATCATAATTAAATAGGTATATATATCATAGGTACAGTAATGTAGTGGAAAGTACACGACGTGAATCCACTACCAATTTTTTAATATATGCATGTACCCAAAACAAATTCGTAAATCCATAGGTACACGATCGTGTAGGTACTTTGTAGTGATTGTATTAAACTGCTACTTTTAAAAAAATATATTTAACCAAATTAGGTTCTAAAAATGTTTACAAAATAAAAAATAATGTAAAACATATTTTTTAGCATAATCAAAACATGTTTTTGTCATTTGATTATTTGATATGTTATATTAATATTGTAAAACTAATATACCTAAACCTACCTAATACAATATTGTTTTAAAATATGATTTTAAATGACTTTTGATAAAACAATTCTGAGCAAATTTCGGTATAAAATACATACATTACAACATTTAAAATTGCTATAAAGACCACGAAATTGAGATAATATTTTTGAAAAATATACCTACCTAGTAAATCAACATAAAAGCTAAAAGTATTTAGACACATTTTTTCAACGAAATTCGAATATAGCCCACAATTAATAAAATTAATTGACGTTAATTTTACATACATTTTTGATGAAAATGTCAAATCACTAGAACCATTAACTTCAGAATTACGAAGAAACAACAAATCTTGTATTTGCGAAATCGTGTTTTTTATGTACTTTTTCGGCATTTGTTCCTAACGCATTGAAAACATTTTGAGAAAATTGAAAAATGACTACCTATTCTAAAGTACCGACCTACTTGATACAATTCGATACTGGAAAATGGGTAAGTTCTCCTACTAGAATTAATGGTATAAATACTCATTTGAGGAATATGGAACAGATAAAATTTACAATTTACAAAAATTCTTAGAATAAATCCTAGTATAGGTATACCTATATATTTAGTTGTGATATTTGAATAAAAATAAAATTAATATTTGGTGGGTTTGTGCAGTACAGAGTTTAAACTTGGTGACTAATTCCCAATCCCCCTTATTCATGGCTTAATTCAGTATCGGACAGACATGAGTTCAGTGATGGCTCTAGCATTTAATTTTTTTTTTTTGAGGGGAGGAAAGGGGCAAAATTTAGTTGATCTTTTATTTTCCTTATTATATATACAAAAATTGTATTTTCTTTCAGGACTTGAGAGGGCCATGACACCCTGGGCCTTCCTAAAGCTGCCACTGCACGAGTCCCCTTAGAAAAGTCAGGGACATGAGTTGGTATTCTTAATTATTTTAAGCCATTCCGCTTATTTCCCGTTTTAGAAAGCATTTTTTTGATATTAGAGGAAAAAGGCGTCTCAGTTTTTTTAACCACGTATGAAAAAAGTTCTAGCTATGTGCCTGAATCGGGCGTGTACCCACTGATTTATTTACGACTATCTAGGTACATCATTACATAGGTATCTATATGTATTATCTTCGAGTTTAAGACTGTCCTGAGTTTAAGGTTGTCCTTATAATCCTGTATACAAAACTCTCTCAAAAAAGTTAAATCAGTCAAAACTCAAAACAAAATCTTGAAAACTAAAAAAAGTTAATTCACAATTTATATGTATATTTGTGTATTTATTAATTTTATGAAATATGGAAACAACTTATTATTATAATTTATTACCTAATACCCTAGGCGTGTAAAATAGGGGGCTTGAGAATAGGTATCAAGCTTCCTAAGGAAATTCAGGGTAGGTAGGTACTTCATATTTTTATTTTAAGTTTTTAAAATTATGGAGGTGTTTTTGTTATGAACCTTTATAGTACTAAACATACAATAAACTTAAACCAAAAATAAATGTTCAGTATAACTTTTAAAGAGTTTCCGTTACCTACCGATTGGTATTGTAACATTGATCAAATTGATATTTAATAATAATTGTATTAACTAATTTAAAGATATTAAATAAAATTCTAATTTTTGATTCTGAAATGAAGCAAGAAATTCATTGATTTTAAGATGATACCTATAATATCTAATTTTGATTTTTAAATTTAAACTTTAGACCATAAATTATTTATATTTATCATTTATCATACTTTATACACCTATATGATAATTAATTTGTGAAAAATAAATGAATATCTAGGTATTTTTAAAATATTTGTATAGATATAGATTTTTTTGTAAATGTATAAAATAAAGATAAGACATTATCAGTTATACCCAATACATTTTTTGTAGTTCTTTAATAAAATTGATTTTACTTATTGCAGTTCCTATAGATATTTTTAGTCCAATTTTGCTGTGTAAATGTTTGTTTTTTTACTACAACAACATTCGAGCTCTACTTATATTCGTGTTTTATTTACAATTTATAGTATTTTATACAGTATAGGTATTAGGTACCTAAGCATTTTATTATTAACTGTGATATGTTAGAGTAATTTTTTTTTCTAATTTCCATGACTTTATTTTGAAAGATTTTATAAAATTACTTTAATATAATATTACTATGTTTATTGTATATAGAAAGATTTTGTCCAGGGAGTGATATTATTCGTTCACTATATTATTTTCTAATTTAAACTGATAGGATTTTTTGATGTTATTGTCCAGGGAAGGGCAACTGGCGGCTCATCCTGAGCCCATGCACCATCTCTTTTTATCCGGCCCGTACTATCTTTCAATATTTTTATCGTCAAAAAATAAAGTAAAAATATAGTAAAAATAGCCATATAAATTGTATCTTGGAAAGTTATCAATAATAAAACATAATATATTAAACTTATATAAATTAGTTTTTATCACGGGCATAAAATATTTTAATGAATTTGTTTCATACAATAATAAAAAATCAACTTTATATCTGGCCTGCAATAATTTCAAGTTTCAAAAATTGGTCCTTCAGTTACATTGACTACCTATCCTATAGTCTATAATATCTAGATGCCTATAGAACTAAGATATTTTTAAAAATATTTAGTGTAGATACATAAATATAATTCTTATTTAGTACTCAGTAGGTACCTACCGTCTAACCTATTTAAAATACCGCATTTGAAATAGATAGATATCTACTGTTTTCAATATAATATTATTATTCTGGAATCTGGATAACATTTTTTCTATAGGTACACAATATATACCGTTATGACTTTATCTATTGCACTACCTATTTATTTCACATTATTTTTAAAAGTATTTTGTTCAAATCTGGCAGAAATCATAATAATACCTATCTATTATTATAATAATTCTGATAATTATTATACATTATAACTATCTATTATAATATAGATATAGTCGTATACAATTTTCTATTTTTCGTGTTTTCACATTTGTTTCTTGCAGTCGACCGACCATTTATATTGACCAACTAAATAAATGTTATCGAAATAGGAATGCTTATCAACATTTATTGAAATAAAATAACATACCTACTCAGTCTATATTGACTCATTGATAATAATACATATGTGTACAATTAATAGTAGGTAGGTACATGTAATATTAATTATTATAGATATTATTGTAGGTAGATGGAAAATATTGAATAGTGCAAGTCACGGACATATATGTACATCCGTTGTGTGCACAAGTGGAAATTTATTACATAATTGTATCATTTATCGTGTAAGTATACCATAGATTAAGTATATAGGTACTTAATCGATTTGTATGCCTACATGCATAGAAATAACAATAAATAGAATATATTATGCTTAATGGTGTTATTCATTGTCATATATAAATATTATCTATTTAGTAGGTACTTACCTAACCTAGATGTCTTATATAAAATAGATCGTATAATATAATATTAATAATACTAATTATGATAATAAATAATAAGAATAATAATAAGATGTACCAATGAATATTAGATTTTTACACAGAATTAATAAGAATAAATACCACTAATGTTCATTAAGGAAATAAGTGTTTCATGTTAAAGAAAATTACCGGTAGGTACCTAGTCATATTATATGTTATATTTTGTTAAGAACGAAATACTCAAATTGCTAAATATGAAACATTAATATAAATTAGAGAATAATATAGGTAAATGTTTATTTTAAACATTTCAAAACCAAAAAAGTCACACGTGCTACTAAAACACAATATCCAGTAATCAGTGTTACATAATTTAGTTACAAATATTTCTTCTATGTAACAAATAAGTAATTTTTATATTAAATAAGTATATATAATGTAGGTAATTAAATAACTTTTTAAAATTAACGTACTTATAAATAATCAGTATAATGTTCCCATAAATGTTTTCGTATGTATACCAAGTCGTGGAATGTCAAAATTTTAGCTACCTACCTACCTACTTTTACATATTTTAGACTCTGAGCAAAGTGAGGAATGTATTGGTTTGTAATGAGTGTTTTCAAACATTTTTACTTTGTATTTTTATAACTGTACCTAAAAATTATATTAGAATAAAATAAGTATTTCAACCATTACATATACTTACCTATTTTCCGGTAGAAAATTTAATCTATAGTAGGTACTTTAGAGAGGTCATTTGTCGATTTTCCTAATAGTTTTAAACACGTACCTATAGAAAAACAACTGAAAAATTAAAAAAAAACAATAAAAACACGATTCTGTCAAATCAACTATCATTATTATTTCTCCATAATTATTTCATAAAAAAAATTTTAAAAACCTGACATTTTCGACAAGAAAGCATTTAAATTCATAATTAACATACATTTTGTTTCCTAATTTTAGGCTGTTTATAGTCATTATAAGTTTTTTTGTTATAAATAAGATAATTTCAGGTTTTAAATATGAACTTTTTAAATAAAGTTAAAAATACGTCATTTTACATAACCTAAATTAAAAATACTCGAAAATCGATAGTCATAATTATTTTCAATAACCATTTAATTATTATCAATGATGTGTAATATAAATTTAATATAAATAATAAATTTATAAATTAATCAAATTTTTGGGGAGAAAAATGGGTATAATTACCTGACATTTCAAAAAAATATATAATATATTATATAAGCTAAATATTTTTTTTTAAATATTTTCTCAATTTTGGGCTATATAGCAATTTAAATGTTAAGATATTTAAGTCAGAACCGGGTTAGTTTTAGATTTCAAGATCTGAAAATTGAATAAAAGTTTAAAATACGTCATTCTATCTAATAAGTGGCATTTTTACGGAGGTAGGGGGATCTAAGGGTACTGGACCTTCTGCCGAACCAAAAAATATTGATTATAAACACTTAAATACCTATAATTAATAATATATATATAAAATAATAATGCCCTAAAAATCAATATAATGACTAAATTTTAGATTCTGAGCAGTGCAAAATATTTTTTTTTGTTTTACGATGATGTTTATTTGTTTTATATTTTTCTGTGAGCAATTTATCGAAGTCTTGACATCATGATCTAATTTTTTCAAGCATACCTATTTTTTGATGGAAAATTTTATTCGCATGGTACTTTGAAGAGGTAATTACTAATTTGTCGATTTTTGAAATACACATCAGTAAAAACTATTAAACGACGAAAAGTAAATATTAAAATAATGACTATTTCCTTATAAATCCGAAAGTATTTGTTTTAAACAATTGAAAATTTCACATGTATTTTATAAGGTTAAAATTAAATTAAAAAATGATTTTAATAATGATTAAAATATATATTTTTAAAATTATTTACATGTTATTATGAAGTAACTTATCCAATTTCTTCCTTTTATTAGTAACTTAAAGAGTTATCTTTTTTAAACAAAATTTTTTATTTTGACTTATCTAAGTAATACGTTAATAAATGAGTTACTAAAATCAAAAAAAACCATAAAGCTCTGCTTGATAAAAGTTAAAAATATAAAATAACTACAAAGAAACATTGGTTGTCATATCTAACTCGGTAAAATTAATCTCTTTGAGTTTTAAAAACTGTTGTTTTCATTATCGGTAATATAACTTTATTATAATTTTATATAAATGTATCTATATGCATTTATTAATAACTAATCATTGATTTTACTATTACAAATCACAGAAAAATAAATATCTCTAATGATAGCTCCGGGGAAATTACTACAGTCAGTAATTTTAGTTTGTTAGTTATGTTAGTTGTAAAATCGGTTCTAATCCAAGTTCATTTTTTCATTAACTTTTTCATCTTATAACTACTAATTTATACTTCTAAAATAGGTACTAGTAAAAAGTAGACTTCTTTTATTGTAATAAAAATATCAATATGAACTTTATTAATTAGGTATACAGCTAATACCGCCCCTATTTTAGTGTGCTGTACGATACAAAGTGTGCAATATGAAAATGTAAATGTGTATATTACAAATTAAAAACGTGTGTTGGATAAATATATTTTTTGTGTACAAATATGTATATATTTAAATAAGAAAATTTCCAGAAAATTTTCATTTTTTACATTTATTTAAAAATATTTTATGTTATATTAATTTATTTTTATTACAAATATTGTAATACTTATACATAATATTTTTACCATAAAATATAATTTATGTATATATTAATATTTTGATATTTTATTGTAAAGGAAAATTCATTTTCTGTGTTATTATATAATATGAGTTTAAATTTAATTTAATTTGCATATTTTTTTAGAATGCTTTACACGATACTTTTCAAATTACAAATTTGTTTCATACACATATTATATTCTAATTTCTATTAGTGCATATATTTTTTTTTCTTGCATTTTTCGCGTATTTTTAAATAACATACATTAGGTATTAGTGCATTTTTTATAATCAATTTATTATTAGATTATTGTAATTTTAAAATAAAATGAAAATTTTATAGTATCCTATATTTAAAATAACAATAGATATTTAAATATTAAATAGAACTTAATTGGGTTATTTAATACTTATAAATTATACTTCTTCTGTGAAAATAATAATATTTTCATGTTGATATAAAACTCATTATATTTCCTTATTATAAAAAAATGTGCGTAGTATGAATTGTATTGTAAAATAGGGACTGGATGATATCTATACTGGCTACTACAGTATACAATAGCCCACTATAATAATAATTGTTATCAACAGGATGTTTACGCGTTAATTTGTTTTCTCTCTCTGCACGCAATATAGCAAATTTAATATGCGTAAATATAGTGAACTCTAGGTTCAAATGTTCAATATTGGGGTCAATAGTCAATTGATCTATAATGAAATTTGAATTTAAGAACAATGTCTGTAAGTATTTACGATTATTTAATTTCAAAATGAGATGTAAGTAAATTTAAATGAATTTTAGTCTTTTTAGTCTAGAACTGTTTTATTCTTAAAAAAACAATATTTGAAACCAAAAAATGTCTAATATGTATCTAAATAATATTTATTTATGTTGATAATAAAATTAAAAAATATTTTGCCACTATAATAGTATAACAATAAGTAGTATGATAACACCATAATTGCATGCAGAAACAATTTGAAAGTTTGGTAGGTACCTATATTCAATGTGTTATTTGCAGGACATCGGACACATGGGTATGTTAGTAATAAATGTACCTACTATGCGTTAATTTTATTTAGAAATAAAATCTATTTAATTTTATTTAAAAATTTCTCATGGTTTTATTCATTACAAAGTGAAGTTGAACAAAAGTCTCATGATAGGACATACTAGAATTTTTTATATTTTATTGATCAAATAGGAGATAATAATATTATGTCTGTTGAGCATAAAATAATTTATTATTAAGTTTAATAATATTATCTGCCATGAAACTACCAAGTTGGAACCTTTTAGTTCTGATCTATATGTAAGTAGGTACATATATATGTATACCTATTCTGTACATCACAGATTATATCTATGATCACGACTTCAAATATGATCATGTAGTATATGTAATCTACTTACCTATAATAATATATTATTAAGGTAAAAGTTTTTGTTTAAAATTTTGTAAATAAGTTTAAACTTAATGAATTATTGTATATAATAATATAACTTGAGAAGTCATTTAAAAAAAAAATATATGTTAGTTAAGTTACTCGAAAAATTGTTTTGTGTATTTTTTTTTTGTTGATATTTCCATTATTCTTTCAGACGTTATTTTCTTTTTCTTATTATTTAATAGGGTTAATAATATTTTATTCCACGCATGTAATCTTCTAATACCTTATTACATCTTATCAATACTTCATATAGGTACATCAATATTTCGAAAAACCTATTATTGAAATTCAACAAAATAATTTTCCAGTTAAAATGGGTAGGTATAGTTAAAATAAATAGTGAAAACCCGATAAGTATATTCACTTTAATACTAAAAATTCAACTTGAGTTATTTATTTTAAAATAACTTTTAACTTGAATCAGTAATTAAAAACAAATAATTATTATGTAACTTTTAACTTGAATTATTTATTATGTTAGGTATATAATATAACATATTATATTAGTGCATTTGATTTTGATATTTCGAATCTTTATACATATATTATTTTTTATTAATTTGTACGTAATAATAGCACAGAAGTTAAATGAAAAATTAGATAATGTAGATATCTAATAAAAAATAATATATAATTAAATAAACGAATTATTAATTAAAATGTCTTATCGGAAAGTTAAAACGGAAATATCGTAGGTATATATTATATAACAATATTATAGCTATATATAAATATAGAGTATACTGTTTTCAATCTACCTACCTACATGATGATTCATCATATATTGTTCAAACGCGTGCTTATTGATATTAATTTGAGATTAATAGTGCGTGATTCGTATACATTTTTTTTTTTTTTGTTTAACAGACCTTTAAGGTTTTTTACATGCTTCTACCAAGTTTTTCTATCGGTCACGATTCCTCATTATTTCTATTATGTATCTTATCGTCCACTTCTTTTACATCCTCGACCCCTCTAATCCACTATTGACAGGATCTCCCTCTTGGCTGCTTTTTGTTCGGGTTCTTAACAAGTACCTATATTATGAATAATGGTGTCCGTCAGCTCGCCAAACATGACCATTCCATCTGTTTCACCTTAAGAGGATGCTACACACCCACCCACATATATTAAAATACGTTCACGCTCTATAACTACAATTATTTCGTTCTAAGTAATCACAGAGTCAACATATATACAAAATATGAAAGATGAGAATATTTACTATGCTGTAGAGTAGAGTTTTTTTAGTTAATATATTTTTTAAGAAAAGAGGAAAATTTTAGACATACAGGTACAGCGTAAAAGTGATTTTTAACAAATACGTGACAACACAACAATAAAAAATAATACTGACTATTTTAAAATTACTTTTAAAATATAATTAAATGTTTTTGAAATTGTTGGATTTTCATTTTTCAACTTTCATAAAAATTGCCTATACAAAACCCCTAAGAAATCGGTAGTGTAGCGTCCTCTTAAGATACTTTTCAATGTTTGGTTTTTGTACCAAAAAAGGTTTTTCCTTCTTTCATACTCTTGCTCCATTTAGATTTCATATGGGTCCATGCATTTTCAAATGTTAGTAGCTTTTCTTCATCTCCTTATGTGGTGGACCAAGTTTCACATGCGTACATTGCTATACTGGGCGCAAGTAAGAAGTATAGAGTTTTCTTTCGTATTTTTTGGTTCGCTGTACTTATCCTTATTTGTATTTCGTTATGCATATTATTCTTATCATTGATATTAACTCCTAAATATTTGAAATTGTTCATTTTCTCAAAGTAATATGGTCCAACTTTAAGATTTGTTTTGTTTACGACACTTATGGATATTACTAGATATTTAGTTTTTCCTTCATTTATTCTAAGGCCCATCTATTTACTAGAATTTATTAGACTTTCTGTAGTACTTGCTATTTCATTTTTCGAGTCTCCCAGCATAGGCCAGCATAACAGTTTTTCCATTTAGTTCCATTAAATGAATTTTTTTATGTCTCTAACTATTCTTTCTAGTGCGTGGTACATAAATATATAAAAAAATATTAATATTAGCAGAGGCGTACTGGGGAGTGTCCGGCCCAGTGGGAAAGCAGGGTTGCTCAATTAGAGGTAGACTGAAGGGGACTTAACCCCCCCCCCCAAAAAAAAAAAAATTATGAACACCACCCCCCTCAAAAAAAAAAGAAAAAAATTATGGAAATACATTTTTTTTGTTAAATCTTAAATCAATATTGTGAATTATTATAATATAAATAGGTATAAATATTATGTAAAATTTTAATTAATTGGGTCATTACATAGGTACTATGGTGTATAATATAATTTCATGTATCTATAGGTATTTTGTTGTTAAACAGATCTAATTGATTCATTAATTTGTTTATTCATTGTATTAATAATTACAAGCTATTTACGAGTTTTTAAATCTTTACCATTTGCAGAAAGTTGTTGCATATAAATTTATAAACCTATTCCAATTAAAAAAAAAAAATATTGTTTAGTCACTATTTTTATCGAAAGACTATACAAGCACTTTCAACTTATTATTATCACCATATGCATTTGAAAATGTTAACTATTTGCAGTCTTTCATACATAAATAAGAAATTGAATTTTGAGACTAAAATTTGGGTAACTTGGTCCTAAAGGCAAGAAGCTGGAATTTAACCATAATTTATAAAAGTTGAGAAAAAACATAAATTATATTTAACAAAAATCAAATTTTTTAAAAACAAACATTTTAGATATAATAGTAAAACTAGCTTTGAAATAAAAAAAAATATATATGCATTTAATAAATAGGTAACAAAATAAATGTACATAGGTACCTTGCATCGTATTTTTGTGACTATGTAAAACAAATAGGTATGCAAATGCTAAAATGCTACAAGTTCTGTGCCCTATAGTCATAAATTATTATGTAATATAATAATCAATGGGGGTAGTTAGAATATATTTTGAATGTATATTTTAGCTACTAATTTATAATTGTAATACAAATAAATATAAATTCTATTGAGAAATATGTATCTGGTGGCAGGATTTTCATTCACAACACTTGCGATTTTTAAGGGGTTTTGAATAGGCAATTTTTAAGAAATATAAGAAAAATAAAAATTTAGATATATTTAAGTTCCTTTTTTTGCAGCTCTGCTTTTTTTTTTTTTTAAACTTATTTACAAATTAAATAAAAAAAATAAAAACGTTAAATGTAAAATATCACGTAAATATAACATATTATGACGCGCCAATGTATGTGAATATGGGCAATATGCTTTCGTAGTTTATACTCTCGCAGTGGCACAATCGTTAGTCGGTATTCGGGAATTACGAATGTGCGTAGAAACCAAAATAATTTTATATTAGTTTATTTAATATAAAATGCCATATTATATATAGTAATTTAAAAATATTCCGTCCTATACCATCACTACATTTTATTGTTGTGTAATCATGATATTTGTTTAAAAAAATATAGGTATTTGTTTATAGATTGCAAATAAATTATTCAAGATTGATTTTAGAGTTTGTTCTCATTATTAAAATGAAAGAAAACGATATTTCATAGCGCACCTAGGAGCAATTTTCATTATTCCAAATATGACGTGCAATATATTACTATTGATTATATTACAAGTGAATAACCTTTTTAGTATATTTAATCAATTGGAACTCTTTTGGAAATTAATTATTGAAAGAAGTTCTCAAAAATGCACTCAAAAATATTGTTCTCTTTAATTTTGATTATAAGTGATTTACCTCTAAATTTAATTTCATCAAAATAACTTGTAATCTTAGTGAGCGTGGTTTATGGTACCTATCAAAAATCACATGGGTAACTCCTTTTAAAAGTAGGTCTTAAGGCGCGATTCCAATGCACGCGTTTGCAGACGCGGCGCGATTCACATTTCGATCGCGCAGCCAAAATATTGGCCGCGCGGCCGATTTACGGATTCCTATGCACGCGTCTGTAGTCGCGCTGTGACGTGGCTCGTCGTAACTTTTTTCTGATCAACATCAGTCCTTGACATACATCGATATACACACAACGTGTGAAATTATATTGTGTGCATTAAATATAAAATTAAAATCTTCATTAAATATATCATTATCAAAAAAAAAAACAAAAATTAATTTTGAATTTACTTCTTTTACAAGAAGTAGATGAAGAATAAATGATTATACGATATATTGGTGGATTTAAAAAAGATCATGACATTTTCATATCCAGAAAGACGGAGGGATTTCCCTGACACCATTTTTTAAGTAGTAGGTAAAAACATGGATGTTTAGCCACCCAATTGGCTAATTCCATGTCTTTTTCTGACGTAAACGACATAATGTACTATGATAAAGGTATATGACATATATGATTATAACGAGACGCGCGCGGCTTAGTGTTTACACGAGTAGTCACCGCCGCGCGCGACCGCGGCTGGGCAACCGCCGCGACGGTCATATATTAATATCGGTTACATTTAATAACATGTAAACTAGCAGTGGCACGACTGATATTTGAATCCGACCTTTACTAATTTTCAATGATAAATGGTCATGTTTTGATGTTTAAAAACATATTTTATAAAAAATTTATAGTTGGTAAATAGTATTCTTATTTAATACATTTTTAATAAGTATTTATAATCAGGATTATTTTATGGACAAATTACGTGAATATCACACGTGACATTACGTTAAATTATCACTTGTCGATGGAATGAAAGTAATATTATTATTTGATTTTTCACTTTTATACTTTATTACAGATAATATATTGTACCTATTACAATAATATCTAATAACAAGTAGGTACTTAACTACTTATTAAATAAAAATTATTTTATAGGAATAAAATAGAAATGAAATAAATAAACTATTTAATTCTGAAATATTCTAAGTAATATTCAAATGCAAAAGTATTATGCATATTAGACTAATATTTATTCGAATACATTTAATTATAATGTAATATTTATTTTCTTCGAACGGTTATTACTATAATACCTATATGCCATCTGCCATCTGGTCATACTATAATAATATAATATATATGTAGCTTATCATAGTAGTGGGCGGATTTCTTTGGTGAGCCATAGATAATCGCAATTATTTTTTCTTCTGGTACGATTAGTTCCTACACTATCGAAACTGTAATTTTGTTTACGTCAACACGTCGTGGGCGTCATTCTACGTGATTTTATTTTAAAAATATTGTGTGTGGCGATTGTCGAGATCAAAAAGTCATAGCTTACTAAAATACCGAACTTAAAAATAAAGCAATTTAATTCAATTATCGGTCATGTACACTATAAAATATCATAATCAGTTGCTCAGAATGACGTGTTATTGTTTTATAAATATATTATAATAGATAGGAAAAATAGTGTTAGTTTTGTTTGACACACCAGTTATAAATATGAATATAAAAAATATTTTGTTTAAAATAAAATGTACAACATATTTCAAAAATCCGTCAAGATACAGGTGGTGAAAGTTGGCCCATCGTCCTTTCATTACTTGTACAGTGCCTATAGTCTATTAATTATAATTATTAATTTATAAAATTATATAAATATAAATATATAAAATTATTATTATTATTATATTTTTATGTATCATTCTAGATTTGAAAACAAAGATAAATCATTACATTCAAAAAACGATTAGATATAAGTTTAGTAAAATATTATTTTCCGATTTATAATGATTTTCGGTATTTATTTGCTACATTCAGATTCTAAAATATTAAAATTTCTAATCTATATTAATATTGACATATTTATTTTCAAGATTTTCATACCTTTTAAACAAAAAAACAATAATTTTTTTGTACAGATTAAAATATTGGTCTTACGAGATTAATATTGTACCTATTATATACCTAGGTATTTATATTATGCACGAAATGTTGAATTCTGAGTGGAACGAAAGAGTTAATGGTTTTAGAATGTTCAATGTTATTTATAAATTTTTGGTGAACAGCTTTTTGACCAAACAATTTTATCCAATCATTATATGTGTACCTACTCATTTTTTGGTTTAAATTTGAGCAAGAATGTATTTGGAAGGCAATATTTCAATTTTTTTTTCGATATTAGATATACCTATATTCTTTATTTCTAGAAAATATTAACACTTATATTATATACCTATTACTAAATTAAATATTCGAGGTAAATTTCAAGATTTTAGTCATTATTTTCGAAATTACTAAGAAATAAAAAATTTCGATTTGACAAAATCATATTTTTGCATCATTTTTTGGTAGTTTTTCTTTACGAATTAAAAAACTATCGAGAATATCGAAAAAAAACTTTTGTAAGTACCAACTACTACTAGATAGGTAACTAGATGCAATTTGCTACCAAAAACCGAATATAAGCTTGTAAAGATCCGAGCACTCTTTCTGGTAGAAAATTTGTTAGGTAACAGAGATAAAGAAAAAAAATAAACATAATATTGTAAAACCACTAGCTCACTCGCTACGTTCAGAATCTAAAATAATATCCAAAAAACATCAGGGATATAAGTTGTATAAATTTATACTTAGAAACCTAAAAGTAAAGTGTATCCATGTATAAAATATAAATGAAAAAAAACTTTTTATCGCCCCCTCCACTCTCAGCGATTATCAAAAACTGCCACTGCTATAATGTGCACCACTGTACCAACAAGTATAAATGGATGGTACAACAACATTACATTTAAAATCATGCGGAATCGTGTATAGTTAACGAGATATATGCAGAATCCTGTTAGCAGTTGCGAAGCGTATATAAACCAGATGGGTAAACAAATTTTATAAAAATGTTCGTGATTAGTAGTAATAATATACTCAGTATTCAAATAATAAATTAAAAAACAAATTTTTGGTAAACAGAATAGTTTATTTTACAATAGTTAGTAAGTTATTTACGCTACTATAGTTTTTTACTATATTATAATGATAATTTTAAAAAAAAAAATCATAAAATTAACAAAATCTATATAATTACCTACCTATATATACCCTAAAAATGGATATATTCATAATTCTAAATAGATATATAACATTTTTACAAAGTATGTAGGTACTTAGCTTTTATATTGATTTAATACCTATATTTTTCAAAAATGTCTATTTATAATACCCCTTTAAAATACTGAAACAACAAAAAAGGTTTTGACCGATTATTATTTTTAAAAGGCACACGCAATTAGTTCTTCTAGAACTAGGTACCTATATAGTTTTTACTGTATTAATTTTCAAACTAAAAACATTTACATTAAATATAAAATTACTTAGTAGTATTATATTTTAACTTATAAATATATATAATACCTAAAATATAAGAAGTACCTATATCAAAAGTAAAGATATTTGTATTATATTTTACAACTCTCATTATCCTATAGATATCTAGGTATCTAGGCAGTGTCATAGTAAAAAAAATTTCGGGAGAGGGGAGGGTTGTATACATAAATTTTGAATTAGTATTAAAAATTATAGTTAGAAAATGACTTGCATATTTTTAATAATCATAAGGTGAAATTTTATGTTTCGAAAATTTTTTACAGAAGTATTTATTCTTCATAATTTTGGATTTTTCAATATATTATAGGAAAGTTATTATTCAACACATCAGCACATAATGATGTTAAAAAGTAGAACAAGTTCTCATCTTTTTTTTATGTATAGGTACCTATTTTATTTTTCTACGATTAATCTACCAAAAACCATATCTGAATTACGAAAGTAAGACAAGTATTAAATGATTATTTAACAAATATCATGATTACATAACAACGAAAAGTGCCACTGACACACATCTATTTTCAAATTACTTTTAATATGTACTTAAATATTTTTCAATTATAAGATTTTTATTTTTCTTAAATTTCATTAAAATTGCCTATACAGAACCCCTTAAAAATCGCATGTGTGGCGTCCTCTAAAGACATTTACCATACACAGCGTTTATTCCGTCGTAAACCCAGAATACGCGTCGTTGAAATGTACAATTTAGAATTTAAATGGGTACCTAATTAAAATTGTCTTACATATTATAATATAATACATACCTCTAAGTACATACTATATAAAAATAATGCAATAATTAAGCAGGTATTATTGGTAAATAGTAATAGTGTTATAAATAGGTATTACCATTGATTATAATTTATAATCAATGGTATTACATAGGTAGGTATATTAATGAAGTATAAAATAATTTAATTTATATTAAATTAAAAATAATTTAATAATACATGTTTAGTAATAGTAATAGTATTTGCATATTAAGGGTCTTCGACAGTAGATTTTTCAAAGCGCTAAAATGGTCTTGGTATTTCCATAAATTGGCCGTGTTAAACTTGTTCAATTTTAATTTTGAAAAAAGTTCTGAATTCGTTATTATATTTTCTATGTTTTTACCGGATGATTTTTTTAAATAAATGACAAACAATTAAATAATGATTTTTTCATTAATTTGAAACCACCATAAAAATCTTTATATTGATTTAATTTTAAATCCATCTGGTAGAAACACAGTTTAACAACTCAC